>CM072884.1:114688090-114922868 GCA_037013685.1 Acridotheres tristis
GTCCGGGCCCGGCAGCCCCACCACACTCCTCCGCCTTTTCCGCCACCTCCTCTTCCTCCCTTTCGTCCACCTCTTTTAACTCTTCTTCCCCCGCCCCCAACCCCGCTGCGTTGCCCCCAAGGAACTGGGGCCAGCTCCCGCGCGCCGCGACACACGATTGGTCCTCGCGGCAGAAGCCCCGCCCTCTCAAACGCCCCGGATGTGAGGCGACGCCGCGACATGGGCCGTTCTGGACCCTTCCGCGGAGCCAAGCCCCGCCCCCTCCTCGGCCCGCCAGGCCAATGGGCGCTCGGTGAGCGGCGCCCTTTTACCCAATCAACGTTGAGCTAAGGGCCAGTTCGGGGGGGCGCGGCCAATGGGGGGCGGAAGCGCAGCGGGCGGGGCGGAGCCGAGGCGGCGCGCGGAGGAGGCCGGGAGTGCGCGCGCGGGCTGTGACGCAGCTGCGGCCCCGTGAGGCGGCGGCGGCGGCACCGCGGGCCTGACCCGGCCCGGCCGCTCCGAGCGGCGCTTCCCGGCACCCGCCGTGAGCAGCGGGGCCCGCTAGGGCAGTCCTGCCCGCCACCTGCGGTGAGCACCGGGGCTGGCCGCCCTGCCCTGCCCGGCATGGCTGTGGCGCCGCCGCCGCCAGGCCTTTTGTGCCGGGAGACCGGCTGGTCCCGGAGTGGGGGGGGCGCGGGGAGGCCCCGGGACGGAGGAAGGGCCGGAGGGAGGCGGGAAGGCCGTGAGCGGGTGGGATTTCTCGGCAGCCGTGCCCCGGCTATCTCCGGAGTAGCTGGCCGCTTTTGGGGGTTTTTAGGCCTTTTTGGTTGTTACGGTGCGCGTCCGGTTGGAGATCTCGGGTGTTTCCACGGGGGATACGCGGCTCTGGATGCGGGTAACGGCCCGGCTGTCCCCGGGGCCGGGAGTTATTTACTGTAGTGTTAATTAGTTGGAGTTTAAAGTTAGGTTGGTTACATGTGACTTAAAGTTACTTTGGTGGCATGGGTTGCTTTGGGTGGCTTTAGGGGGATTTTGTGCTGTTGCTGTTAGACTTCAATTAGAGCTCTTTGGCGCGAGGGGTCCCAACTCAGCTGGGGGTGCAGAGAATGGGAAAGGGATGTTGTGTAGAACCCTCGAGTTTTGAGTCCACAGAATTCTAGAATCGGTAAGGCTGGCAAAGCCCTCCCAGCCCCTGCAGTCCCAGCTGTGCCCCATGGCCACCTTGGCACCCTAAGTGCCACCTCCAGGTGCCACCTGCAGGGATGAGCACTCCAAAGCTCCCTGGGCAGCCCCTGCCAAGGCCTGAGCTCCCTTTCCATGGGGAAATTCCTGCTGCTGTCCAAGCTGAGCCTGCCCTGGCCCAGCCTGAGGCCGTTCCCTCTCCTCCTGTCCCTGTTCCCTGGAGCAGAGCCCGACTCTCCCTCCCTGCCCCTCCTGCCAGGGACTTGTGCAGAGCCACAAGGTCCCCCCTGAGCCTCCTTTTCTCCAGCCTCAGCCCCTTTCCAGCTCCCTCAGCCCCTCCTGGGGCTCCAGCCCCTTCCCAGCTCCGTTCCCTGCCCTGGACACTTCCAGCCCCTCAGGGTCTCTTACTCCGAGGAGCCCTGAGCTGGACACAGCCCTCGAGGTGCAGGGAAGGAGGGGTGGATCTGAAGTAAAATAAAATGCACGCTGGGGGAGGGGGAAATCTTTCCATAACTTGTTTTTTCTTAGAAAGTTATTTTTTAGGTTCCTACTTAGGTAGAGTTTGGCATTTAGTGATCTCAAGACAATGAGAGAGCAGTGACGTAGAAAAGAGGAACCACAGAAAATGAGGGACTTGTGAATTTGTAGATAAGGCTGAGAGTCACAACATTGGACAGCTGCAAAGTGCAGGTGATTTTTATCTGTCCTGAAAGGGAGACTTGCACTGGGGCAAGGGGAGGTAGCTGAAAATATTCCATAGGAAGCAAGAGGTGTGTTTGGGGGCAGGTCCTGACGGAGGGGGAGCTGAGGGGGATCAGCCTGGAGAAAAGGATGTACAGGGTTGGCCTTTCCACATTCATAAATCCCAGACAGGAGGCTCAGCTTGGACAGCAGCAGGAATTTCCCCATGGAAAGGGAGCTCAGGCCTTGGCAGGGGCTGCCCAGGGAGCTTTGGAGTGCCCATCCCTGGAGGTGGCACCTGGAGGTGGCACTCAGGGTGACAAGGTGGCCATGGGGCACAGCTGGGGCTGGGAGGGCTTTGCCAGCCTCTGGGATCCCATGGAAGAAGGTGAGGAGGACTCAGGGTGCACTGGGATCCTGTGCCAGGGGAGCTCTCCCAGGAGCTCCTCTCAGCTTGCGGAGCTCTGAGAGTTTGTCAGAGCAGCTTTTCCTGACTTTTACGAGCATTATTTCACTGAAATTCCTCTTCCTGGGACAAATGAAGCCTGTAAGGATTTGCCTGTGGAAGTGTGGAGACCCTTAACACTCCAAAGTCGTGGTGTGTGTCTGTTGGGGTAGTTGGAGGTGACACAAATGATCATTTTAGTTCTTCTGTCAGGGAAGTGTGGGCTTGGGCTGGTTGTTCTGGGCTGATTTGGTCTCCAGCTGTTCAGGGATGGTGGAAGGCTGTGGCTGCTCCCAGCCCGGATTTGGCCATTCCCAGGAAGTACTGTTGGTGTTGTTGGAAGCAAACACTTGAGTTTCAAGGATGGGCAGCTGGCTGTGAGGATTTCCCTGCAGTCCCAGTGCCCAGTCCCTCTGTGCCTGCCTTGGCTGGGATGGGGGAGCTGCCAAACCTGGGCACAGGGAAAGGGCAGCTTTGACTTGCACTGGAAGTGTTGGTTTTGGGAATATTCCTGGTGTGGGCCATTCTTGAATTGCTGATGTTCTTAGTTCTGCACTGCTGTGTGTGGCTGCTGCTGCCAGGGAGTACCTGGGAATGTGGGGGAATTCCTGCATTTCCTGCTGAACATCCAGGGGGTGGGATAACACTAGCATTTTTTGTTAATATGGCATTATTTTAGTAATGCAGATTTTTTCTGGTTAGTACTGTCATTTTCTTCTGGCTAATATGGCTTTTCTTGGACCTTTATGCCCATTATTTTTGGTTAAAATGACATTTTTGGGGGTAATACTGGCTTTTTTTGACATTGGCATTTTTTAGCTAATTTTTTTTTGGGGGGGTTAATATGGCATTTTGTTTTTCTGCTTCTAGCTCATTTTTGTTGTTGTTGTTAGTACTGCCATTTTGGGGAGAATATGAACTTTTTTGGGGGTAATACTGGCTTTTTTGTTAATGTGGCACGTTTTTAGTTAATCTGGAGTTTTCAGTGGTGGAGCTGCAGGAAAACACCCCCCAGTTCCCTGACAGAGTGCCTGAGGAGCTGAGGGGATTGTGCTGGATTTGTTGACAAACTCAGAGAGTTGGAGCAGAGTTTGTACCTGCCAGTGCTGGGGGAGGAGGCTGAGGAGAGGCACAGGGAATGTGCTGTAAATAAACCGTGGGGGCTGGAAGGGGAATTGGGCCTGGCAAAGCTCCCCTGGAACTGCAACTGCTGGGGAGCAGAGCGAGGGGGATTCCTGTAATCCCTGTGTTTGAAGCAGTTGGCAAAGAGGGTGGAACAGGAAAACCAGTCCTGGAAACCCCTGGGATTGCAGTGGGATCAGCACAGGCTGAGATGGGCAGGAGCTCCAGCCGTAATGAAGGGTGACACCTTAATTTTAGGGACAGGGTGTTTAGTGACACCTCCTGAGCTGTGCTGTCACTGGAATGTCGGTGCCCTTGGTCCCCAGGGTTCTGGCAGGGTTTGGAATCACACACACAGTGCCATGGGGTTGGTGCTGAAGGGTTCTGGTGGGGTTGCTGCCCTCGGCAATGAGGGAGGTGGAAAATGAGTTTGCAGGATGAGCTTTCAGTAAAACCTGAATTCTTCTTTCCAGGTCTAGGACGAAAACCTGATATATCCTGAAAATGTTTAACAAATCCTTTGGAACTCCTTTCGGAGGCAGCACCGGCTTTGGGACAACTTCAACTTTTGGGCAAAGTAAGTGAAATATCTGAGGTGGTTTTTAATGAGGTGTCTTTTCCTGGCGTGCAGCTCAGAGAATCCATGGAGGTGGTGATCCCTCGTGGGATGGAATTAGGGAGAATGGGGAGCTGCTGGGTGCTCCAGCTGGCTTGGATGAGGTTCAGGAGCCTGAGGCTGCACCCCTAACCAAGCTTTTAGTTTGGGCAGACAAGCAGGATTCCGTGGCTGCTGTGGAAACTTCCTGCTGTAGGAAGAGTGGAAAGTGCAGTGCTTGGGGAAGGTGGTGTCGCTGGGGGTGTGCTGGGTTTGTTGGGAGGGCTTGGAAGGCAGAGCTGTGTGTTCTGGGTGTTTGTGGAGCTCAGGCTGTTCCCAGAGCTCACCGAGCTGTGCCTGCAGATGCTGGCTTTGGTACGACCAGCGGGGGAGCCTTCGGGACATCGGCCTTCGGCTCCACCAACAACACCGGCAGCCTCTTCGGGAGCACACAGACAAAGCCAGGTATGCCTGGGGAGGGCGAGAAGGGGAAAACCCCAAAGCAAGGCATCCTCAATAAGGAATAACCAGGGAAACCCCAAACCAAGAATCCTCAACAAGGAATAGCCAGGGAAACCCCCAAACCAGGAATCCTCAACAAGGAACAGCCAGGGAAAACCCCCAAACCAGGAATCCTCAACAAGGAACAGCCAGGGAAAACCCCCAAACCAAGGAATCCTCTACAAAGAATAGCCAGGGAAAAGCCCCAAAGCAAGGAATCCTCAACAAGGAACAGCCAGGGAAAACCCCCAAACCAGGAATCCTCAACAAGAAATAGCCAGGGAAAAACCCCCAAACCAGGAATCCTCAACAAGGAACAGCCAGGGAAAACCCCCAAACCAGGAATCCTCAACAAGAAATAGCCAGGGAAAAACCCCCAAACCAAGGAATCCTCTACAAGGAATAGCCAGGGAAAACCCCCAAAGCAAGGAATCCTCTACAAGGAATAGCCAGGGAAAAACCCCAAAGCAAGGAATCCTCTACAAGGAATAGCCAGGGAAAAACCCCAAAGCAAGGAATCCTCTACAAGGAATAGCCAGGGAAAAACCCCAAAGCAAGGAATCCTCTACAAGGAATAGCCAGGGAAAGCCCCAAAGCAAGGAATCCTCTACAAGGAATAGCCAGGGAAAAACCCCCAAAGCAAGGAATCCTCTACAAGGAATAGCCAGGGAAAAGCCCCCAAACCAAGGAATCCTCTAACAGGAATAGCCAGGGAAAAGCCCCCAAAGCAAGGAATCCTCAACAAGGAATAGCCAGGGAAAAGCCCCAAAGCAAGGAATCCTCTACAAGGAATAGCCAGGGAAAAACCCCAAAGCAAGGAATCCTCTACAAGGAATAGCCAGGGAAAAGCCCCCAAACCAAGGAATCCTCTACAAAGAATAGCCAGGGAAAAGCCCCAAAGCAAGGAATCCTCTACAAGGAATAGCCAGGGAAAGCCCCAAAGCAAGGAATCCTCTACAAGGAATAGCCAGGGAAAGCCCCAAAGCAAGGAATCCTCTACAAGGAATAGCCAGGGAAAAACCCCAAAGCAAGGAATCCTCTACAAGGAATAGCCAGGGAAAAACCCCCAAAGCAAGGAATCCTCTACAAGGAATAGCCAGGGAAAAACCCCAAAGCAAGGAATCCTCTACAAGGAATAGCCAGGGAAAAACCCCCAAAGCAAGGAATCCTCTACAAGGAATAGCCAGGGAAAGCCCCAAAGCAAGGAATCCTCTACAAGGAATAGCCAAACCCCCTCCCAAACCAAAGAACCCATCCCAGCCCCCAAGCCGGGGAGGCTGTGCAGGATTAACAGCCTGTTTCTGTCTGCAGGAGGCTTGTTTGGGTCAACCACGTTCAACCAACCAGCCACCTCCTCCACCAGCACTGGCTTTGGCTTTGGAACATCCACTGGGACATCAAACAGCCTCTTTGGAACCACCAGCACTGGTGGGAGCCTCTTCTCATCCCAGAATAATGCCTTTGCACAGAACAAGCCAGCTGGTTTTGGAAGTGAGTGGCACTGGCAGCCCTCTGCTGTTGGTGGGGGAGCTGGGAGTGCCTGGGGGCTGGCACAGGGTCACGGTGGGGCTGGGGGGTTTCTCCAGGAGGATACAGTGACATCCTTGTGCCCACAGCAGCCAGGGGGGAGCCCACATACTCCTCAGTCTGTAGCTGTGATGCCAGCCCTAAATTTTACAATAAATTGCCAAAGGTGATTGGCTGCAGTTTTTTATCTTGAAATCTGTTTTGGTGCTGTTTGATTTTAGGTTTTTATCCTGTGGCAGAGCAATTACAGTTGGATTTGTCTGTGGCAGGAGAAGACAGGGAATGCTGTTAAACTCTTCTGTAATTTTATGAGGCAAAAGCAACTGCTTGCAGCCCCATCTGAAAAATGAAAAGGAGCCTTGATGATTCTCTTTTGTTATAAAATTATTGTATTATTTTGTTCTTGCTAGTCAAGAGTAGAAGGAGACTGGCTGCTGTGGTCTGTCTGGTGTTTCTGGGTGCTGAGTTAGGGACACTGCTGCAGCAGGGAACTGCATTAGCAGCACCATCAGCTTCCAGCTTTGCTGTCAAATTATTTTTCCCAGCTGTTTTTTTCCATTTTCAGACCAGTTTCTAATTTGAATAAAGTATTAAGGTGTAAGTTTTAACCTTGGAGTTTGTTTTAATGCTGATGTTATTTTTTTATGCTTTATTCAGACTTTGGTACGAGCACCAGCAGTGGAGGGCTCTTTGGGACCACCAACACCACTTCCAACCCCTTTGGGAGCACATCTGGCTCTCTCTTTGGCCCAACCAGCTTTACTGCTGCTCCAACTGGCACGACTATTAAATTTAATGTAAGTTCTGCTTTTTCTTCTTAATCCAGCCCCTTCACTGGTCGAGATATTCAGTTCTGCAGTTGTTTGTGTGGTGTCTTGGTCACTGGGGTGAAAAAACAAATTCGTGTGCAAGTGTGACATGGTTTGAGAGCATCCCTTGTCAAACACTGTGGGATTCCAGGCCTGCTGGGTTTAGAGCTGTGCTAGCACTGAAGGAGTAAAGGAGCTCCTAAAGCTGAGCCTTCCCAGAAGTGCTGTGGAATTCAAGGTGATCCATGGCAAATGCTGGCAGCAGTAAGGGTTGGGGACATTTGGGGTTGGTCACAATCAGCAGAGCTCTCCTGAGGCAGCCTGGCTCTGGGAATGGGAGCTGGAAGGAGAGGTGTGGTGTCCTGCCTCCTCTGGACGAGTCCCCTTTAAGACAGGATCAGTAACTGCTACCAAGTTCTGTGGCAGTTGGACCTGGAGGGTGGCCCAGCAGAAGGGCCTGGAGGAACTGGGCTAACTGGGGCCTACTGGAAAAGGGACCCTTCTCCCCAAAAACTTGTTGATGCAGATCTCATCCCTCTGCGTTTCTGGGCTGAGCTGATGTAAGACTGAGGCTTTGGGGGTAGAGCTGTGGTGCTGCCTGGGCTCTTTCAGTGCTGCTGATTTGTATTTTCATAGCACTGTTAAAAAAAGGTGGAGAGTGAAATTCATGCAGAGCTCCAGGATTTGTGTCAGAAGCTGAGGTAAACTGCTTTTAAAGTGAAACCAAAAGCAGAATTGCTCAGAGTTGTTTTGAGTGTTCCTGGGGCAAATTCCACTGCTAATCATAACTGAGCACACCTGGGTGAGGCCTCAGCTGTACAAATAATGATGGAATCATGAAACCATGAAATCACAATGTTTGGGCTGGGAGGGACCTCACAGCCCATCCAGTGCACCCCTGCCATGGCAGGGACACCTCCCAGTGTCCCAGGCTGCTCCCAGCCTCAATGTCCAGCCTGGCCTGGGGCACTGCCAGGGATCCAGGGGCAGCCACATCTGGCCTGGGGACTCCCCACAATCACAGGGAACAATTCCTGCCCAAGATGCCATCCAGCCCTGCCCTCTGGCAGTGGAAGCCATTCCCTGTGTGCTGTCCCTCCATCCTTGTCCCCAGTCCCTCTCCAGCTCTCCTGGAGCCCCTTCAGGCCCTGCCAGGGGCTCTGAGCTCTCCCTGGAGCTTCTCTTATCCAGGTGAGCACCCATAGGTGTCCCAGCCTGGCTCCAGAGGGGCTCCAGCCCTGCAGCAGCTCCAGGGCTCCTCTGGGCTCTCTGCAGCAGCTCCAGCTCCTCCTGCTCGTGGTGTCCCAGGGCTGGAGGCTCTGCTGTGGGGTCTCACCTGAGCAGAGCAGTCACACAGAGCCTCAGGTCTGTGATAGCTGTAGCATTTCCCAGGGAGTTGTGACTGTGTTCCGCCAAGTCTGTCTGGATTTTAACCTGGCCCTTCCTCCCTTCCTGCAGCCCCCAACGGGCACGGACACCATGGTGAAATCAGGCGTGAGCACCAACATCAACACCAAGCACCAGTGCATCACTGCCATGAAGGAGTACGAGAGCAAATCCCTCGAGGTCAGTGCAGGGGACCCAGCCTCTCCAGGCCACTGTTACTGTCTGTGCTCATTAATGGAAACATATTAATGAACCTTCAGTATCTGCATCACACACACGAGGTGTTGTCTGGTAAAACAATTAATGCAACGCCATGTTAATTGCAATTGGGTTTAAATGCTTAATGCACGTCTGGAAGAGCTGAAATTCCATCTTGTGAGAAGGACATGAGCTCCTGTTGGGAACAGCCCTGCTGTACTGAGATAACAGCAGGATCCCAGCAGAGCTCAGTTGTTTATTTTAAACTGCTGTTCCCAAGGATTCAACCTGAGGCCTTCCCATTTGGGCTGCTTTGTTAGACCCTTCAAAACAGGTTGTGTATAAAAAGATCTGGGATGTCACATTGAAGCCCAAACACGGATCTAATTCAGGTCCCATTTTTGGTGTCCTTATTTTTAAGAACGTGGGTGTTGCAGCTTTTCTTGAGCCTTCCCCTGTGTGAAGATGGGGTGCTGTGTGAGTGTGGTAAGGACACTTGCCTGCCCTGTCCTGTGTAAAAAGAGCTGGATTTTCCTTTAGGAACTCCGTTTGGAAGACTACCAGGCAAACAGGAAAGGGCCCACAAATCCTGTAGGAGCAGGAGCAACTGCTGGCTTGTTTGGCTCTTCCACTGCCACGTCCAGCACAGCCACAGGACTTTTTGGCTCTTCCACTACCAATACAGGCTTTTCCTATGGACAGAACAAAACTGCTTTTGGAACCAGTAAGTACTGCCTGGCCCTGGTGTTCTGTGAGTGCATGTACAAATATTCTGTTAAACCTCTTAAAATTCTGTGGTGCAAAATGCTGAACCCCTGCTGTGAGCTCAGAGTTGTGCTGGTTGTATTGCCAGCATTCACTGGTGCAGCTTCTTGCCATATGAGTCTGTTTTCTTATTTTTCCTTGGAAAAATTCAAACAGCTGTTGGATTTTTTACATTTTGGTGCAAACTGAAATGTAAATGGATCATAGAATCCCAGAATGATTTGGGTTAGAAGGGACCTTGAAGCTCACCCAGTCTCACCCTGCTGTGGCAGAGATGCCTTCCACTGTCCCAGGCTGCTCCCAGCCCCAATGTCCAAGCTGGCCTTGGGCACTGCCAGGGATCCAGGGGCAGCCACAGCTGCTCTGGGCACCCTGTGCCAGCCCTGCCTACCCTGCCAGGGAAGGATTTTTTCCTAATAATGGATATTTGTGTTTGTGGCATTTGACTGTAAACAGATCCAAATCCTGCAGGCTGTAGGAGTGGAAGTGGTTGTTGGATGGGCAGAGATGGAACCCAGGGAGAGGCTGGAGCTGTGCCAGGAGGGATTTAGGATGGATTTTAGGGCAAGGCTCTTCCCCCAGAGGGTGCTGGGCACTGCCCAGGCTCCCCAGGGAATGGGCACAGAGCTCCAGGAGCTGCCAGGGATGCCCAGGCTGGGATTTTGGGGGGTCTGGGCAGGGCATGGTGGGACTGGGTGATCCCTGGGGGTCCCTGCAGCTCAGGACATTGTGTGAGCTGTGTTCCTGAGTGAGTGCAGAGTGTGGGGTGTGCAGGGTCTGGTCTCTAACCCCATTGCTGTCCCAGGTACCACCGGCTTTGGCACGGGCACCACCGGGGGCCTCTTTGGGCAGCAGTCCCAGACCACGAGCCTGTTCAACAAACCCTTTGGCCAGGCCACCACCACACAGAACACTGGCTTCTCCTTCGGGGGCACCAGCACCCTGGGCCAGCCCAACACCAGCACCATGGTAAGGGGGCTGGGAGGGGGGCTGCAGGACTGGCATGTTCCTCACGGTCCACCACAGTGGGGTGGGAGCAGCATGCTGAGCTCTGGTGGAGTGAGGAATCTCCTGGCAATCAGCTCTGTTCCTGACAACTGGAGAGCAGTCAGCTCTTCACAAATCATGTACCCACTCACCTCCTCATGCAGCTGCTCTCTAGCAACTCCAGTGTTTCCTATCATTTTCACACAGATAATATCATTCCATGATCAACCTTCTATGGGAATTCCAATCCTGGGCTTTATGGTGACAAATGAGCAACATTTGTGGGTTTTTGTGACAGAGAAATTCTGTGTAGTTGTAACTTGTATAACTAGAGGCTTTGGCTCTAGATATCCTGTGTTCTCTGTGAATTGGTTGTGACTTCTCCCAGAAAACCCTGAAATGTTTATTTTCCATCTCCTTTGCTCAAAGCAATGAGGAAATTCCAATATCCTTTAAAGCTTGGAGCATAAATTTTTGTTTTGTTTTTTTGTAAAGTCTCCTTTTTGTAACTAATTTCTTGGAGGAGGACTAAAGCTTCTGGAGTGTTCTTTACCCCTCCTCTTCCCCCAGCACGAGGGCAAATGTGGCATTGTTTTGTTGCCTGATTTTGTGTATTGGACCTGTTGTTGTCAGTGCTGGCCTTGGAAAAGCCTGGGAGCATGACCTTAACCTGGTTCCTTTTTTAGGGTCTCTTTGGGGTCACCCAGCCCTCGCAGCCTGGAGGCCTTTTTGGGACAGCTGCCAATACAAATGCTGGGACTGGATTTGGAACGGGAACTGGCCTTTTTGGACAAGCCAACACAGGATTTGGTGTTGGTGGCTCGGTATGTGTGTGCCTTTGTAATAAAGACAAATCCAAGCAGAGCCTTGTTCTGGGATGCTGACCTTCACAGAAACTGTGCTAGCTGAGGAGTGAAGATGTCTGAGATACAAAAGTCAGGTGGCTTGCTGTAAACTGGAGCATAAACAGGTGTAGTAGAGTCATTTTTTAACAAGTGATGTGTGGAGTGATGAAAGCAGAGGAGATACTGAGGTTCTCAGTGCCTGAGGATGCCTCAGCATAGGGTTGGAAACACAGGTTGTAAATTGTGATGGACCAGAACCAACCTTGGTTTTTGATATTCAGTCATTTTGGTTCAGGTGGAGCAAAATGGATCACTGAGATTGGAAAAGTCCCTTGAGTGACCCTAACAGCTGCTTTGGGGTCTTGCAGGTGGCTTGGGATAACCCCCAGTCATGGGGGTGTGGGCTGGGGGGCTCAGTGTGCTTGGCTTCAGTTCTGCTTCCCTTGCTGTGGTGTCACCATCCCAAGTTTCCATGTGGCTGTTGTTTTCCTTCCAGACCCTGTTTGGGAACAAGCCTGCTGGATTTGGAGCCACCACGACCAGCGCTCCCTCGTTCGGTACCACCACGGGCGGGGGCCTCTTCGGTAACAAACCTGAGCTTGGCAGCCCCACAGACCCTTCCAGTCTGGGGACAGGGAAACAAACAATCCTTTAAACCTGTGCTGTGTGTACCCCGCACTGCACAGAGCACGTGCTGAGTGTTGTAGTGTTGGCATTGTCAGGTGGGCCATGGCCCTGCTGCAGGGACGTGTGCTGGGTGCTGGGCTGTCCCTCTGCTCTTGGTGGGGTAGTGCCACTGTTTTGGTGAGTCTTTCAGGGAATTTTCAGCCTGGGAAGGGCATTCCCAGCAGGTCAGGGAGGGGATCCTGCCCCTCTGCTCAGCTCCAGGGAGCCTCATCTGAGTATCCTGTTCAGTTCTGGGCTGCAGAATTCAAGGAGGACCAGGAGCTACTGGAGGGGGTCCAGGGAAGGCCACAGAGATGATTTGGGGTCTGGAGTTTCTCTGGTGAGGAGAGGCTGTGGGAGCTGGGCCTGGTCAGTCTGAGGAAGGGAAGGCTGAGAGGGGACCCGTCAGTCCTTACAAATATCCCACAAATCCCTCCAAGGGTGTCAGGATGGTGCCAGACTCTGCTCAGTGGTGCCAGGGCGAGGAGCAATGGGCAGGAACTAAAACACAGCAATTCCAGCCCGAGCTGAGCAAGAACTTCCTTCCATGGGGGGGGCAGAGCCCTGGAGCAGCTGCCCAGGGAGGGGCTGGGGTCTCCCTCTCTTGGGACATCCCAAACCCCCCTGGGCACCTTCCTGTGTCCCTGCTGCAGGTGACCCTGCCTGGGCAGGGCTGGGTGGGGCTGGGTGATCCTCAGAGGTCCCTTCCAGCTCCAACTATTCTGTAATTCTGTGGTTGAAAATTCACACAAAGAGCAGAGGGGTTTGTTAGGACGCTGTGAACACCCTGTGTTGGCACAGCAGCAGTGGGGGAATTGGGGTAAAATCAGTGATCCCTGGGCTTGGGCAGATCCTGCATTGCAGTGGAGTGAAGTGAGTCAGCTCCAGTTCAGCTGGCAGCTGTTGGTGTCCTTGGTGTGAAGGACCAAAGTCCTGAGGATCTGGTGGTGTGTTCCTGGTGGCCTCTGATGGGAGAGCTGATGGTGGATGAGGGTGTGACTGTATAAATGTGTATGGATGGCCAAAAGGAGTGGCAGCTTCTTTCATGGGACTCTGAAATCTCTTCTGCCTTTTTAGTTCTGGATTTCAGAGCAACAAAACTGTGAGAGTGAGCAGGAGGGGTTTGGACCCTGCTATCCCTTCCCTGCAGTGCTGTTTGTGTTGGTTATTTCAAGGCAGTGGGGCCTTTAGCCTGCTGTGCCAGCCTGCCAGTATAGACAGGGAAGAACTCAAGGGAGCTGAGTGATCTTTCAGGTCCTTCCCAAATCAAGCTCTGTGCAGTTGTCAGTGCTCTGAACCAGGGCAGCCCCTTGGCAAGCAGGGTTTGACTGTGGTGAGCAGTTCTGGGCAAACCTCCCAGGGCTGTGAGAGGTGCTTCTGAGTTCTTCTTGTGCTGGTGAGGATCTCCATGGCCCCACCAGTGTGTTGGCACTGTGTGGTGGAGACCAACCTTTGCAGTGTGTGGTTTTGGTTTGCCTGTGTAGCAGTTTCTAGGAGGGATGGAGCTGGATTCCAAGGGGTTGGTGCTCACCTGCAGCTTTTCAGTTTAATCCTGGCTTTTTAACCAAGCACGGGGTCAGCATCTGCAGTAGGGGTACCTTTGGGGTGGCCTTGTTGCAGCTACACCTGTGTCCTTGAGCTGTGCAGATCTGAGTCCCCCCTGCTCTGTGGTGAGGGGCAGAGAAATGGGTGTGTGGTATAAACAGGATGAAATGAGGTTTGTTCCCTCCAGACACTCAAACCCCAGCACATTTTACTCTGTTGCCTGATACAGCAGCATCGTGTCAGCTCTGCCTTTCAGGGAATCTTTGAAGTTTGTAACAAACTGAAAAGCTTAAGAAGGCAGACCAGCATTTTTCTATGCTGCTTTAATGTACTTATGACTGAAATATGTTTATTACCAGTGAAGTCCCTTCTTGCTGATTGTCAGTTTAACCTGTGCTGCTGCAAACAGAAATTTGACTGACTTTGGTAGGGCTCTTCCACCCTGTGATGCTTTTTTATTTAATTACATGATTTTAATTTCATTCTTAATGAGCTGCTGGTTCTGTTGTTGAAGGTTTTGGTGCCAACACTGCTGGAAATAGCTTGTTTGGAAATAAGCCTGCAACTGGGACTCTGGGCACTGGACTTGGAACAGGGTTTGGAACAGGTAAGCAGTTTCCCAGCTCATTTCTGGCCACTTCAGCCCTCAGGCTGCAGTGCTGGTGTAACTGAGTTAGGAAAGACTGGGCATTTTAGCTTCAAGCCAGGATGGCTCAGGGCAGCTCCAAGGGGAGATTCTTAGCACAGAGCCAAGTGGCCTGATAGATACTGGGCAGCACTGGTTCCACTGGTGGGACTGGTGAGGTCCTGTGTGCTCAGAGGCTTGAGTGCCTGCAGCATCCATGGGCACTGAGTGTTTCCAGTAGGGAATAGATTGTCTGTTGTGCTGTAAACCTGTCACAGTGCTGTGGTGAATGACAGTCCCCTCTCCTGTCACAGCTCTGGGGGCAGGACAGACATCCCTGTTTGGGAACACACAGCCCAAGCTGGGGGGAACGCTGGGGACAGGAGCGTTCGGAGCACCAGGATTCAACACCTCCACTGCCACCCTGGGCTTTGGGGCCCCTCAGCCTGCTGTAGGTGAGTGTCCATGGACTGCCCCATGTGCCTGAGCACAGGAGCACACCTCCCAGGGGCTTTGGGACCACAGAACATCTCCTTGGGGCCACTTGTGTTCTGTCACAGTGCACACCATGTTAATCGCCCTTTTCTTGCTAGTTGTGTGTATATTTTTAAAGGAATTCCAAGTTGCTTTGCATGCCCAATGATTGCACCTATTTTAGAGCATTGTCTTGAAGATTACTAACATTTCCCATCCTTGAATTTGGGGCAGCAAGAATAGATGTGCACAAAAAAAAGTAAGGGAAAAGCAGCTTTTTCAGTACTTGCAGATAGGTGAGGCCTGGAGGGCCTTTATGACCGGGAATGCTGTGTCATTGGGACAAAAACAAGACCCAGTTGTCTCCAGCTCTCCTGACTTCCTGCAGACCCTGGCAGTAAGCTGTTCTGAGAGTGGTTCTGTTGTTCTTTGGGAATGCCCACATCCACCCTGCTTTTGTTGGAATTAGAATTAAGCTGCTTTTGGTGGCTTGAATGTTTCACGGGGTGAAGTTTTAGAGCATTTTAGTAGGAATTAAAATGAAATACTTTAGGACAGAGAGACAAGATTTAAAATCCATTGTAGAGGGACTCTAGACCTGTATGATTATGGTAGCAGGAACGTCAAAATTCTACTTCACACCCTTTCAGAATCCAGCTGGATTGTATTCTGGCAGGCCAGGCTCTTGCCACTGCCCTGTAGCTCTCTGTGCCCTCAGCTTTTAACTGATGAGAGCTCAGGGAATATGGTTGCACACTCTGATGGAGGAGGGAGATGCTCTGAGAGCTGCTGTGTTTCTGCCTGCCCTGGCTCTGTTCCCAGAGCTCTAAAACTGAAATGCTGCTCTTTTTGTAGCTCTGACAGACCCCAATGCCTCTGCAGCCCAGCAAGCTGTCCTCCAGCAGCACCTCAACAGCCTGACCTACTCACCCTTTGGGGACTCCCCACTCTTCAGAAACCCCATGTCAGACCCCAAGAAGAAGGAAGAGGTAAGTGCACATCAACACTGAGCTCATTTTTTGGGTGACAGTTGAAATGACTTTGGTCTGTGTGCAGTCTGCACTTCAGTGCACACTGAGCAGCAGGTAAGTTGCCCTCTGTGCCCTCCCCGTGGTGCAGTGGCTTTTTACCCTCCAGGACACAAAATGCTTGATTATATTCCAGTGGAAAGTTCCCTGCCCATGGCAGGGGGTTGGAAATGCATGATCTTTAAGGTACTGATTTCCTGCCTTTGGCTGTGGAGTTCTGTGCTCACTGCTGCTGACTGGGAGTAAAGATGGATCCTTGTTAATGCTTGGAATAATCGTAGTGCTTTGTTTAGGACATCTCTGAGACTCTCTGATAAACCTTTCCCTGTTGCTTTGTTCAGAAGAGGATAAAACAAACACTTTGCAGGCTTTTGAGCTGTTAGGGGAGGCTCTGAGTGGCTGCTGGCCCCGGGCAGGTTGCAGGGGCTGGAGAGGAGTCCTGCCTGGCAGCTGGAGCCCTGGGGGCACATGGATCCGGGCTGATGGCTGGGGCCGGCCATGGAGCCTCTCACCAGGGTGCAACTATTGCTTCCCCTTTACTTGTCACCCCTTTTGCCTTTCAGGGCCCTGGGCTGGAGCACCCTAAAGCTCTGTCCTTGTGCCTGACGTGTCCAACTGTCCATCTTTCTGTTCCAGAGGCTGAAGCCAACCAACCCAGCAGCCCAGAAGGCCTTGACCACCCCCACCCACTACAAGCTGACCCCACGCCCTGCCACCAGGGTGCGGCCCAAGGCGCTGCAGTCGGCGGGCTCGGCCAAGTCCCAGCTCTTTGATGGGCTGGATGATGATGAGCCCTCCCTGTCCAATGGAGCCTTCATGCCAAAGTGAGCTTCTCTTTTGTCTCTCTGTGACAGTCTTCTGAAAACTCCTCTATATTACCCTGAGTCTCATGATTTTGTGCCCTGGTTCAGACTGGAAGAACAATAACAAGTTCTCTGTAAGACTTCACTAGAGCTGTTTTCTGTAGAGGAGGTAAAAAGGCTCAGCTTAAACTCTTAAGGCCAAATAAGCTGTAAAATGAGGTCAGCCCATGATGGGAGCAAAGCTCCTATAAAGTCATTTAGGAATTCTTACAAGGAAAGCTTGCACAGGGTAATACTTCCTGCTGCTGAACTGGGAGTGTCATCAGGTTTGCTCATGCCCTTAGTATGGAGGCAGATTTCTGGTGGTTTTATCCCAGCCCTGGTTCTATTTCAGATCCGCAGGTATTTCTGTGAGAAATTAATCATGGGTCTGCCTGAGTGAAGCATTGGGTTCAGTTTTTAGGTGCTGTCACAGGAAAGGTACTTGGAACGATTCAGAATTGAGTAAAAACAAAGAGCAAAAGACAAAAGTGACCCTGCTGTAAAGTGAACCTGCACCTGTGGGCCAGACCTGTGCTTCTAGAAAAGCTGATTTGGGAAACAAAGAACACTGTGGTTTGCTCAACTTGGGCTTTTAGCCTTTCACTGGATTGTGCTTTTTACACCTCTATATAAACCAGACCCTATATAAACAAGAATGGAATTCCCCAAAAAATTTTAGGATCTCTTACACGAGACTTGATATGTCCTGGGTGTGGGAACAGAGCTGGTCCCTGGAGCATCTGAATTAAGTACAAAATACACATTTATGCAGTGGATAGATCCAAATGTCCCTTCCTCGGTGTGTTGTGTTTTTAGGAAGAGCATCAAGAAGCTGGTTCTGAAGAACCTGAGCAGCAGCAACCTGTTCTCCCCCGTGAGCCGAGAGAACGAGGACCTGGCGTCACCATCAGAGTACCCAGAGAATGGGGACAGGTGAGGGAGTCACCCCGGGGCTTGTCCTCAGAAATGCAGACTGGTTCTGCCTGCCCCTAAATGACTGCTCTGCAGCAGCCACCTCTCTTCAGGGATGTCACTGTTCACTGAAAGCAGTTGACCTGCAGGGAGATGCATTTCCTCCTGGAATGACCATGTGTTCTTCCCTGTGGGCACTGCCAGCTCACCCCACCCAAAATCCGGGTCAGAGAGCAGGCACTTATGCTCTGGATGAGTCTCTCTTCCTTCTCTGTAGCAGGAAACCAGGACATTGCTTGGGGGAAGTGCTAAACCTGACTCTGAGGGGAGAAAAACTCCTGATCAGTCCTCAGTGATGAGGGAATTGCAAGGGAGCTTCACTGATCCTCATGTCTCATATTTCTATTTTCTATATATGTATTTTTTATAATGAGGAACCTCTAAGGCTACATCTTCTCCTCAAAAGCCAGAATTCCAACCTCCTCTAAAAAACCTGTGGCTACCTTTCAGTTGAACTCTGATTTTTGCCTTGATTTTTCTTTTAATTAGAGTCTGGAAAAAACCTCCTGCTCACCACTTGGATTTTGTTGAAAGCCCTACTAAAATTGATTTTAGTAGCCCTTCTAAAACAAGAGCTGCTGTGGGAGTGAGGTCACCCTGGCCTTGTGGGCAGAGGGTTTGGAGCTGTGGGGTTGCTGTTACACCCCCTTTCGAGGCTTCTCTCCAGCCTGAGTTCCCTGTTCCACTCAGCCCTGCACAGGGCATGTCCCTTCGTCCCCTTAGCATGGTGGGGACTGTCCCAGTGTCACCACTGTCCCTGCTGCCGTGGGAGCCTCGGTGGAACAGGGAAGGGGAATTATCACTGCAAGTCGTGTGGTCCTGTTTGCTCTTTATGTGGAAAAAGCAGAATTTTAATCACGGAATCACAAGGGTCTCCTGCGCAGGGAGGGACCCACAGAGTCCATCCAAGCCCAGCTCCTGGCCCTGCACAGGAATATTGCTGTGAGTCCCTCAGAACGCAGTAACTCCCATTGTCCTTGCCGTGCCAGGTTCTTCCTGTCGGTGCCTCCCGAGGAGAACCACCGGCAGGACGGGGAGGAGGAGGAGGAGCCGCACGAGGTGACGAGGTTTTACACCAACCCCATCGCCAAGCCCATCCCGCAGAGCCCGGAGGGCGGCGGCCACAAGAGCCCCCCGGGGCTGGATGACACCATCGTGGCGCTCAACATGCGCAACGGGCTGGAGGGCAGCAGCGAGGACGCGTCCTTCCACGACGACTCCCTGCACGACGACTGGGACAAGGAGGCCGAGCCCGGGCAGCAGCTGCACCCTGCGGGTGAGCCGGCCGGGGACGGCGTTTGCTGCTCCTGCCTTCTGTCCCTCCTCCTCCCACCGCAGTGCACGGCCTGCTCTTCCCTCCGAGTGCACAAACTTCATCTGTCACTGTCGGGGGTCTATCAGTCGTATTATAGTTTATTACAGTCTATTAATTTATTATATATTAATATATTAACGTATATTATTACATTAATATTATATATAATAAATTATATGCGTTACATATTTATATTTAAAATATATGGACATAGTAATATATGAACTATATCTCATATAATTTATTAACATATTATATTTTATGTATTATTTTATTTATATATTATATATTTATTATATTATTTTATCACTATTCTAATTTATTATGTTTATTAATATATTAATATATATATTCCCTATGTTATATAAAATTATATATAGTTACATTATAAATACATATTAATATATTCATATTATATATATTTATAATAATGATTTATGCTATATTATAATACATTATATTATAATTTTGCCACTATAATTTTAAATGAGCATTTAAATTTTATCCCCCAATTTTATATCACGTGCATTGGGGTTTTTTAAACTTGAGAAGGTAAAGGGAAAAGATTTGTTAATCCTTCCAGGTAATACTTATGTGGCATGTAATGAAACTGGCAGGTGATGTGTGCAGAAGAAATCTCTAGACATTTTGTAGATGTAGAATGTAGATGTGGAATGCTTTTGGGAAATAGGAAGATCATAGACACATGAATAGATGAGGAAGAATTGGAGCCTGCTCAATGCAGAGGAAGCTGCAGCGTGGTCAGCAGTGCCTGAGGCCCCGGGCTGCTGAAGCTGGGACAGTGTTCCCTTCAAGTGTTGATGCATTTGCAGTTTCTCTTTTCCCTGCACACCTTCTTCCCTTGCTGCCTGCACTCCTGCTGCTCTCTGGCAGGGCTGTGCAGGCAGAACCTCTCAGAGCTGTTGGAGTGAACGTGCTCTGGGGGAATGAAGGTGTGCTGCTGTCTGCTGGCTTTGGCTGCCCTCATTCCCAGTCCCCCTGAGCCTTCCAGCTGCTGAGGCTGGCAGAGAGCTGGGTGACAGTCTGGAATGCTGACACTTTGGTGCCAGCCCTGTTCTCAGGGAATGCTGTGTTGCAGGGATTGTTCTGACACGAGCTGGCTACTACACCATCCCTTCCCTGGAGGAGCTGGCCCGGCTGACCAACGACAGGAAAGAATGTATCGTGACAGACTTCACCATCGGCCGCAGGGGTGAGCCCCCCGGCCTGCCAGGCCTGCACCCTCAGCCAGGGCCTGGCAGCTGCAGGGCCCGAGTTCCACACCTCATCTCTCTGCCACCTTCCTTTGGGAGCAGTTTGTAGAGTGTTCTGGGTAAAATAAATCCCAGTGTCACAGACTGGTTTGGTTTGGGAGGGGCATTAAAGCTCATCTCATTCCATGGACAGGGACACCTTCCACCATCCCAGGGTGCTCCAAACCCCAGTGTCCAACCTGGCGTTGGACATTTCCAGGGACTCCCCACAATCACAGGGAACAATTCCTGCCCAAGATCCCATCCAGCCCTGCCCTCTGGCACAGTGGGAGCCATTCCCTGTGTCCTGTCCCTCCATCCTTGTCCCCAGTCCCTCTCCAGCTCTCCTGGAGCCCCTTCAGGCCCTGCCAGGGGCTCTGAGCTCTCCTGTCCAGGTGAGCACCCCCAGGTGTCCCAGCCCTTCAATATCAGTGGCCAAGTTGATAATGCTCCTCTGGAGTTTTCTCAGGGGGAAGGAGGAGTCACTTTGCTCAGGAGACAGGACTGGGTGGGGACAGGAGGAGCACAGCAGGAATGTGGGCTCTCTGGCACATGACTTTTCATAGACAATTTAACTGTTACTTTTTGGGTGGTTTTGCAGGTTATGGATCGATTTATTTCGAAGGAGAAGTAAATCTAACAAACTTAAACCTGGATGAGATCGTACATATCCGGAGAAAAGAAGTTATTGTTTACCCTGATGATGAAAGAAAACCTCCCATTGGGGAAGGGTTAAACAGGTAAGTGCTAGATAAGGATGATTTTGAAAATCCTGACAGGCTGCTGTGTTTGCAGGCTGCACCCAAGAGACAAATCCAAATGATGCATTTAATTTTCAGTGTTAATGAATTACTTGCAAGTTTCTGAACCACAGATTTGGTTTAAAAGTAGCTCCGAGTTGCCCTGCCCCAGGCTGGGCTGGGCTGGGCTGGGCTGTTCTCTCCCCTGCCCAGGGCTGGGCTGGGCTGGGCTGTTCTCTCCCCTGCCCAGGGCTGGGCTGTTCTCTCCCCTGCCCAGGGCTGGGCTGGGCTGTTCTCTCCCCTGCCCAGGGCTGGGCTGGGCTGGGCTGTTCTCTCCCCTGCCCAGGGCTGGGCTGGGCTGTTCTCTCCCCTGCCCAGGGCTGGGCTGGGCTGGGCTGTTCTCTCCCCTGCCCAGGGCTGGGCTGGGCTGGGCTGTTCTCTCCCCTGCCCAGGGCTGGGCTCTGCTCCCTGCCCATTCCCTCAGCCCCTGTCCCCTTGCAGGCGGGCCGAGGTGACCCTGGACGGGGTGTGGCCCACGGACAAGACGTCGCGGTGCCTGATCAAGAGCCCGGAGCGGCTGGCGGAGATGAACTACGAGGGCCGGCTGGAGGCCGTGTCCCGGCGCCAGGGAGCGCGCTTCAAGGAGTACCGGCCCGAGACCGGCTCCTGGGTGTTCAAGGTGAGGCACACCCTGCCCTGCGGCCGCGGCTCCTCGGGGCTCCTCATTCTGTCACTGCAAGTGCCCAGAGGGACCTGGGGGTACTGGCTAACTGAGTGTGAGCCAGCAGTGTGCCCTGGTGGCCAAAGGCCAATGGCCCCTGGCCTGGATCAGGATTGCTGTGGGAGCGGGGTCGTTGTTCCCTGTACTCAGCCCTGGTGAGGCCACACCTCGAGTGCTGTGCCCAGTTCTGTCCCCTCAGTTTAGGAGGGACATTGAGGGGCTGGAGCACATCCAGAGGAGACAACGAGGCTGGGGAGGGGCTGGGAACATAAACCCTGTGAGGAACGGCTGAGGGAGCTGGGGGTGTTCATCCTGGAGAAAAGGAGACTCGGGGGTGACCTTGTCACTCTGTACAGCTCCTGAAAGGAGGCTGTGCCAGCTGGGCTTGGTCTCCTGCTCCAGGCAGCACTGACACAACCAGAGGACACAGCCCCAAGCTGTGCCAGGGGAGATACAGGCTGGATATTAGGAAAAAGGTTTTTACAGAAAGAAGAATAAAGTATTGGAATGCTTGGAATGGTGGAGTCACCATCCCTGGATGTGGCACTTGGTGCCATGGTTTAGCTGAGGTGTTGGGCTGGGTTGGACTTGATGATCTTGGAGGTCTCTTCCAGCCTGGTGATTCTGTGATTTGCCAGCTTTGGAAGCTGCCTCAAGTCCCTTGGCTGTGGTGAGAACTGTCCTCACCAAAGCAGCTCCTCATTCCTGGGAGTGTCTGAGGTTGGGTTGGATGAGGCTTGGAGCAAACTGGAATAATGGAAGGTGCCCCTGCCCATGGAATGAATGAGCTTTAAGGTCCCTCCCAGTCCGAACCAGTCTGCAGTTCTATGGTGACACCTGTGGCCCCAGAGCTACCTAGAGCAGGTGGTTTTGGTCTGTAGAAAGGCTGAATTTGTTGCAGGTGTCCCAAGAGTTGTGTGTTAGGATACTGGGACAGGGCACAGTTACACCTGCCCAGTGTTCAGGCCTTCACTTCCAAGCTGTGACATGTTTGTCCTTCTCCTTAACACAGGTAGCACACTTTTCCAAATATGGCTTGCAAGAT
Organism: Acridotheres tristis; assembly: GCA_037013685.1. Classification (NCBI taxonomy): domain Eukaryota; kingdom Metazoa; phylum Chordata; class Aves; order Passeriformes; family Sturnidae; genus Acridotheres; species Acridotheres tristis. The sequence goes on from CM072884.1 coordinate 114,710,342, forward strand.
TCAGATGAGGAAGAAGAAGATCATCCTTCAAAAGTGGACACCAAGAAGTTAAAGACCACACCTGTGCCACCCCCAGGGCACCTGGCACCCCAACAGATGGCTCTGAACGGCAAACCAGCGCCCCCAGCTCAGGTAGAAGGAGAACAGTGACTAAGGGGGATGATGACAAGGAATTTGGACAGTAGCTGGTGCCTGGGAAGGGGGTGGTTGGAGTAACGTGCAATCTGGAGAGTGAAGCCTTACAGAGACTCTGCTGAACTCTGCCTGAGTGGCTGTGTGTTGTTTTCCTTTGAGACACTTAAGATTTCAGACTAAGAATGGGGTGGGGAAGCTTTCAACCCTTGTTTCTTGTTTGAATTCTAGTCTGAGTTTGGCAGATTTGCACCTCTTCTGGAAGAACCCTTGTTTTTGTGACTATTAAATGCACGCCCGTAATGCCAACGCCGTGTGCTGCCTGCCTGGACAGTGATGCTGTGCACTCAGTTGCCTTTACCACCATTAATTAGTGTGCAAGACTGTCTGCTTTTTATTTTAAGAATGTGCTCTATTTTTATTAAAATAATACTTTTTGTAAGGCTGGCTATATGCTAGCTTTGTAAACATATTTGTGTTGGATGTGACTGCTTTAAACCTTTGCAAAACATCCTCAGTGCTGGGCCCATCTTACACAGGAACGTTTGATGCACAGGCAGTGTTTGATCCAGTTCACTGGGAGTACCAGAAACACAGGTGGGCAAGAGGCCAATGGTCCCAGCCATGGTGTGGCCACTGACCCAGGGCAGGGATTGTCCCCTATGCTGAGCACTGTGTGACACTTCGAGGGCTGTGTCCAGCTCTGGGCAAGAGAGACCCTGAGGGGCTGGGGGTGTCCAGGGCAGGGGAAGGGGCTGGAGCCCCAGGAGGGGCTGAGGGAGCTGGGAAGGGGCTCAGCCTGGAGAAAAGGAGGGGACCTTGTGACTCTGCACAACTCCCTGACAGGAGACTGGAGCAGGAAATGGCCTCAAGTTATGCCAAGGGAGGTTTAGGTTGGATATTGGGAAAATTTCTTCCTGCAGAGGGCTGCCCAGGTTGCCCAAGGCCGAGGTGGAGTCACCTGCCTGCAGGGATTGCACAGCCCTGTGGATGTGGCACTTGGGATGCAGTCAGTGCTGGGGAATGGTTGGGCTTGGTGGGCTCAGAGGCTTCTCCAGCCTCAGCAGTTCTGTGCTTCTGACACAGAACTTCTCCCTGGTATGCAGTGTGAGTCTCTGCTGCCCACTGGTGTGGCAGGAGAGCAGAGCTCTCCAGGCAGGTGAGAGGGGCCCTGATCCCTGTACAACAATTCCAGAAGCACCATCTGCTCCCTGGGCAGAGCATCCTGCTGCTGGGGCAGGCTGGGGGCTGCCAGCTCTGCTGGATTCTGCATGGAGAATCCCAGAGCAGGGGCCAGCTGCTGCTCCAGCTCTCCTGGCTAATTAACACCCTCTCATTCATCCCTCTGCTGGAGTAGAGCCTTAATTATATCTGCATTTTGAGCTGCACACGTGGCTGCCCAGCAGCATCACTTCAGCTCCCCTTCACGTTCATGCTGAGCTTTTAAACACTCAGGAGTACTGGGGATGTCTCTGATATTTTCAAACATTCTTGCACAATCCAGTGTACTTAGCAAAAACCCCTCCAGGTTCATTAACCTCTCTGACTTGCATAAAACATTAACTTAGGTTTTAATTTCTGAAATTAGAAAAACATCAATTAGTTTCCCAAAACACTAAGAAACATCATAGCATCGCTTAAAACTTTCCAACATCTTGGTGTAGAACACATCTGCTAATACTATTGTTTGGGTTTTAAGAAGCATTTAGTATCTAGACTTGGTTTTTGCTTTGTCTTCCCTCACTAAGTTAAATATTAATGAATTTATTAATGTTGCAAGGGAGCCTGCTGCATTAAAGCCCAATGAAGGGAGCAGTGAAACTTGTGTGTAACCATATTTTGACTTGTAAATGTTCCACATGCAGGGCCAGGCTCAGATTCTGCATTTATCACTCAGTTCCATCCTTACAGAGCCCCCAGGTGTTTTTATCTCAGCTGAGACCCTTCAGCCCATCCTGGCTGGTTCTTCAGAGCTAAGCACAGCCTTGGGAATGTGCTCCTTAATTCCTGAGCAGGATTCCCAGGACACTCCCTGCCTAGGTTTCCTCACTCGTGTTTTTGCATCACTTCAGTGGGCTGTGCTGTGTTTTTTCTGGGAAGTTGGGAGCATGAGGCTTTCACAGGACACAAAGCTGAGTCATGAGATGGTTAAACGGGAACCAAACCAGTACAAGGGAGCTCAGACAAAAGTACAGCCCATGTGAGCAGTTAGCCATGGAATCCTGGAATGGTTTGGATTGGGAGGGACCTCAAATCCCATCCATTGCCACTCCTGCCATGGCAGGGACACCTCCCACTGTCCAAAAGTCCAAGCTGGCCTTGGGCACTGCCAGGGATCCAGGGGCAGCCACAGCTGCACCCTGTGCCTGCCCACCCTGCCAGTACCCATGTAAAAAGCAGATCTTTGTGGAATGGAGACTCTGAGGTTGGAGTTTTTGTACCCCACGGGCTGGATTTGGGAGCAGGGGAGGGAGGCAGGACACAGAGCTCTCCCTTCGCTGGGCACCTGAGAACTGCAAAGCTGAAGAACAGTTTCCTAAACTGCCTGGCAGAGCTGGGAAAACTCCAGGAGGGCACTGCTGCTCTGGGACTGCTCCTGGCATGGCACGGCCTGAAGGTTCTGTGTGCCCATCCCTGCCCTTAGTGTGGCACCTTGGCAGTGCCCACGGGTGCTGTTCGGAGCTGTGGCTGTCGTGGCCAGGCTGTGCTGTGTGGGTGTGACCTGGCCTCTGTATCCACAGCCCCCGGAGCTCGAGCAGCTGGGCAGGGTGGTGGAGCTGGACAGTGACATGGCAGACATCACCCAGGAGGCCGCCCAGGAGGCCCTGGCTGAGGACACCCTGGCTGAGGAGCAGGAGGCAGTGCCAGCATCCACACACATCGCATCCAGCCAGGGCATCAACCCCTACGTGCTGCAGGTCAGTGTCGTGCCCTGCTCCTGCCCGGCAGGGGCCTTGGCACAGCAATGAATGAGCACTTCTCAAATGGAGCCTCTGCCTCCCCAGGGGTGCTTGCACACCAGCTTGTCATGATCAGAGCCCCCCATGGAGTGGGACTGAGCTCACACGCATCTCTGTGCTGGGGAAAGCTCAGTGCTGACATGAAACACCTTAAAGCCAGAGCTCAGTTTTCAGAGCTGTGGGCACTGGCATCAGCTGAACTGGTACCAGAGCTGCTGCCTTGGGCCCCTTCTGCCTTGGCAGAGAAAAATGTTTTGGGCTAACTGGTCTTGATTTGGGGTTTAATGTTGATGCTTTTATTCCACAATACCACAGAAGATTTGGGCTGGGAAAACAACATAAATCTCACCCAGTGCCAGCCCTGCCATGGCAGGGACACCTCCCACTGTCCCAGGAATGTCCAGCCTGGCCTTGGGCACTGCCAGGGATCCAGGGGCAGCCACAGCTGCTCTGGGCACCCTGTGCCAGCCCTGCCCACCCTGCCAGGGAACAATTCCTAATTCCCAAGATCTCATCCAGCCCTGCCCTCTGGCAGTGGGAACCATTCCCTGTGAACTGTCCCTCCATGCCTTTTGTAATTCTAGTGGAAGAAGAACCTTGAACGCTTGAGGGCTTCTACCTGTAATAACAAATAGACCAGAAGTTATTCCTTCAGCTGACAAACAGCAGACACAGCTGAGATCTAAGAAATCAGGATTATTGTGGGAGGTCACCCCCCTCCCCAACACGTCCTGTGCACTGACTGAAGTGGTTGTAAAACCTCATCCATCAGGCGAGGAGCCTGAGCCTCCACTGCTCCTTGCAATGTTTGCAGCATGGCTCTGTTGTTTGGTCATGTGCTGCATGGAGGAGTTTTTTGGGGTGGGAAGAGCTATTTTAATGAGCCTAGTGAGCTGGTGCTGTGGGAGGGATTGCTGATGTTCTGGCTTGGCTTCCCACATCCTCAGATCATGAAAGCTTCCTTGCTTGCTGATGATGATGACCTGGATCTGATCCTGGATTATCCTGGGAAGCATCCTGTCAAGATGGACACTTCCCAAGAGATCTGCTCCCCAAGGCTTCCCATTTCAAAATCACAAGGACAGAAAAGACACACAGGTATGGTGAGAAATCACAGATGATGTGAAGAAACGTGAATGAACAGGCAAAATCGTGGGCTCTGCAGCAGTTCCTTCCTGCCATTCCTTCCTCCTGTGTTCATTCCCTGCTCCAGCACAAGATCTGCTCTGAGGGCTGTGAGTGCTCCAGTGCTTGGAGCACCTCCTCACCTCCTGCTCTGATGCTTGTACTGCTCTTTTCACTTTTTTTTCTTTTTGTTTTTTTTTAATTTCTGCTTATGTGGGTTTTTTCCCCCTTTTAAGATCTCAGAGGCCCCAACTTTGCAGCTTGGTTTGGAGGTGGCCTGTGGTGGGTCTGCTGTGGGCACCAGCATCCCCTACCAGATTCCCCCACTGCCCAGACCTTGCCCCTTACACCCAGGGCACCCACTAAGAGATGCTTTCCATAAGGATATTGAGGAATACCCCTGGGATCAAGCAGGAATTTTCCTGATTGAGGAAACCCATTAATTCAGATCTGTTAATCAATTCAAAGCCCTGTTGCCAGAGACAGACCTGAGGTGTGTGTGGGGCAGTGTGAGCCCTGCTGATCCGTGTGGCACCCCACTTCTGTTCTCATGTCCTGATTGCAGCATTAAATCAGGGACCCCTTTGGGAATTGCCCACTTTGGGGTGGCTGTGCCTTTCCCCACGGGAGCAGCCCCTGTGTTCCTTTGGGCAGTGTGGCCCAGCACTGCACACAGTCACCCTTAGCTCCACGTTCCCATCACACCATCCAGATGTTTGCCACTGGCTGTTCTGGGAATTCCTGAAATCCTTTCAAAGGCCGGGACTGTGCCCTGAGATGCAGGTGCCCTTGCCCTGACGGGCTCTTTGCTTGTCCCCATCAGTTGCTGGGCTGCTGCAATCCAGGTTTGCCAGCCTCCTTTGCCCGGCTCCGGGTGCAGCTGTGGCAGAGCCCAAGGCCCCGAGGACGGAGGGCGGTCCGGGCAGCGCTGCCCCCTGGTCCCCGCTGGGCTCGGCGTTCCCGGTGCCCGCGGCCGTGCCCGAGGCGCAGGTGAGGACGGTGGGGGCGCGCCGGCAGCGCGGGCTCGTCCCCCTGGAGAGATCCATCACCTACGGCAAGGGGAAGCTCCTCATGGACATGGGACTCTTCATGGGCCGCTCCTTCCGCGTGGGATGGGGCCCCGACTGGACGCTGGTGAATTGTGGGGATCAGCTGAGCGGCTCGAGTGAGGTGGAGGATGCTCAGCTGGAGCCCGTGGAATACGGATTCCTGCCGACTCCTGCTGCTCCCAAATCGTGAGTAGTGCTTTCCTCAGGGTGGGTGTGACACTCCCACTCTCCATGGCTGGCAGAATCCTGGCTGAGCTTGCTGTTCCTTCTGACTTGCAGGAGTGGTACAAGGTGGTGTCAGCTATGGAGATCTCCTTTGTGGCTCTTCTCCACAAAAATATCTGTCCAATCATGGAATAGCATAGGAAGAGGATTTCTGGGGTTTTTGACCAAACAAATAGCACTGTCACATAGCACAAGGTTAAAGAGAAAGTTCAAAGTAGTTGTCCAGAAAGCTTCCAGTCTCTTGGTTCTCCCTGAGGATATCTGCCCTAGCTGAGGAAGTTCTTGTTCAGCTCCTCAGTTCCCAGACACCTTCATAGTGCCTGTGCATGCAGCAGCACATGGGCCTTTAGGGTGTGCCTACCTGAACCAGGCTGGAATATAGCCCAGTCCCACCACTTAGGTGCTCAGAAAGCTTGTCTGGATGTTGTCCAGCACATGTGAAGTGCTGAGGAATGAGCTGTGGGGCAGGTGTGCTTGCTGCCTCTGGAGAGCTCGGTGAGTCACACTTTATTTGCCAAATCACAGAAGATTTAGTTTTGGAGACTGACCTAAAGACCATCTCGTTCCAACCCACTGCTGTGGTCAGGGACACCTTCCACTGCCCCAGGTTGTTCAGGATCCCAAAGTCTGGCTCCAAATCCTAGACCAGGATCTTCATGCCTTGGGTTGTGTTTTATTGTTGTGTTAATCAGGACAAGCTGCAGGATGAGCTGCTCCACTTTCATGGAGAGCATGCAGAGTGTTTGCTACCTGGTCTGTCTCCTCTTTTCCTCCAGACTCACAGAATCCCCTTTCAAAGTTCATGTGGAAAAGTTAAGCTTAGAACAATGGAAGATGGACAGAGACAAGGAGCTGTATCTCACCCCGCTGGAGATAAAGCTGAAGCACAGCACTGTCCATATGGATGAGCCCTGTCCACTCCTGGCCCCCAACCCTGGGGTCTCTGCTATCCATGACTATGCTGACTGGGCCAGGAACGCATCTGAGGATCCCACTATGGCAGAGAGTGAGTGTGGAATGATCCTTTCCACAGAAGGGTTCAGGCTGGCAAAGCCCTCCCAGCCCCTGCAGTCCCAGCTGTGCCCCATGGCCACCTCCAGGTGCCACCTCCAGGGATGGGCACTCCAAAGCTCCCTGGGCAGCCCCTCCCAAACACAGTGGGCATAGGGGACCCTCCAGGGTGGGGACATTGAACCCTCCAGAGTTCTCCTCACAAGCCCCTCTGAGCTCTGTGCTTCCACTCCTGATGCTGGCTGTGTGTCCCCACAGGCGTTGTGAAGCACTGGTGCTTGGCCTGGACGTTGTGTGAGGCCATTTGGGGCAAGCTGAAGGAGCTGGAGGCCAGCCTGGAGGAGCCCAGCGAGTACGTGCTGGCTCTGGAGCGCCGCAGGGCGTTCTCGCGCTGGCTGTCCCAGACTGCGGCCACACGCATCGACCACGAGGTGGCCCTGGCCCGGCACGGCAGCCACGTGGAGGCCGTGTTCAGCTGCCTCACCGGCAAGAGGATTGGCGAGGCCTGCAGGCTGGCACAGCAGGCAGGTGAGCACCCCAGGGGGCTGGGCTGGGCACTGCCCAGGCTCCCCAGGGAATGGGCACAGAGCTCCAGGAGCTGCCAGGGATGCCCAGGCTGGGATTGCTGGGGCAGGGACAGGGGTGGGACTGGGTGATCCCTAGGGGTCCCTGCCCACTCAGGATATTCTGGGATTCTGTAAGGTTCCTAAATCACAGCTTTTGTGGAGAGGAGAAAGGCCATGCACAAAGAGAGTTTTAACTTAAAGAGCTCATAGTCACTGGCTGCTCTGCATGTGGAATGTTCCCTTGTCAGTGAGCAGAGTCATGGAATGGGCTGTGCTGGAAGGGACTTTAAAGCCCATCCAGTCCCACCTCCTGCCATGGGGAGGGACACCTTCCACTATCCCAGGCTGCTCAAGCCCCATGCAGCCTGGCCTTGAGGACTGGGTAAGGGCTGCTGCTGGACTCCCTGGACCCCTTCCCTCTGGCTCTGTCAGCTACCCCCAGTTAGAAATGCTGGAGTGCGTTTGGAGCTAGGAGTTTTCCATAGTCACTCCTTTGAATTGTTAATGAATGATCTTTTAAATTCAGCTTCTGTTCAGACACTTCATATTAGGGTTAAAAGCGTGTATTTTCAGAGCCTTATGGCAGGCTTTATCCCTGTCTGTTATACCAGGTGTTTATAGAGTGGTTTATTTCATAAGAAGTAGTGGAGTTGTGGCCAATGGATGGGGCTTGGAGCAGCTGCTCTAGTGGAAGGTGTCCCTGCCCGTGGGGATGGGAACGGGCTGGGTTTTAGGATCCCTGCCAGCCCGGGGCGTGCAGGCTGTGGCAGCTCGGCTCAGCTGCCGGGATGTCCCCGCAGGTGACCACCGGCTGGCGCTGCTGCTGTCGCAGCTGGCCGGGAGCCAGCCCGTGCGGGACCTGCTGACGCTGCAGCTCGTGGACTGGCACCGCCTGCACAGCGACCGCTTCATGCAGGACGAGCGGCTGCGCCTGTTCGCGCTGCTGGCCGGCAAGCCGGTAAGGACGGGCCCGCCCTCGCCGCGGGGTGCAGCCGCTGGCGCCACGGCTTCGTGTCCCCGAGGAGACAGAGCACTGCTTGTGCTGGAATAAAGGCAGAGGCCGTGGGGCATCCCCTGGGGTCTCTCCAGTTTTTGGAGGGCGCGGCCTCCTTTTTATCCCAATTTCCCATCCACATTTCCCTCTCTCTTTCCCCATGGGCTGAGGTCCTTGAGAGGTGCAGACTGCCCAGAACACCTGATACCTGAGATTCCCCTCTAATGTACAACCCTCCCTTTTAATTTTTAATTCTTACGGAATTCATGGTTTTTCCCCATTAATTCTTTTATCTTTCAATATCCAATTTCATTTATCAGCAAACCTACAGTTTGTTTGTAAAGGCAAATACCCTTTTTTTCCTTTCCCATTCATCAATCAGTGGAATCAATCTCATTATTTCTTTTATCTCTCAGTGCTGGTTTTATCTCCCAGCAGACCCACAGCTTGTTTGTAAAGACCAATCTGGCATTCCTGGCAGGGCAGGGCAGGGCGGGGAGGGGGCTGCTCTGCCAGTGCCACCCTGCTCGTGTGGCTGAGCAGGGTCTGTGTGTGGCACCAGGTGTGGCAGCTCTCGGAGAGGATCAGTGTCAACGTGTGCTCGCTGCTGGACTGGAAGCGCTGCGTGGCCGTGCACCTGTGGTACCTGCTGCCCCCCACGGCCTCCATCTCCAGGGCCCTGGCCATGTACGAGGCAGCCTTCCAGGTGGGTCACTCCCTCCTGCCCACAGGGCACCTGCAGGCCTGGCACAGAGCCTCCCGGGAGCAGCCAGGAATTCGGAATGTGGGATTGAGTACAGTGGGAATGGCTCCCACTGCCAGAGGGCAGGGCTGGATGGGACCTTGGGAATTAGGAATTGTTCCCTGGCACAGGGTGCCCAGAGCAGCTGTGGCTGCCCCTGGATCCCTGGCAGTGCCCAAGGCCAGGTTGGACACTGGGACAGTGGGAGGTGTCCCTGTGGTAGGGGGGGAACTGGATGATCTTTAAGGTCCTTTCCAACCCAAACCATTCTGTGATTTTATGGAATCGTTTCTTAGAACCCATTTATGGAGTGTTTCCAGGTTTTGTCCAGCTGTTTGACAGCTGGACAGAATTGGGAAGAAGGACAGTGGCCAACAGCAGGAAAGCCCTTTTGAGCCAGGCAGCCTGTTTAACAACTGGGGCCATTCATCCTCAGCTGCCTTGTCCAGCAGCCCATGGTGCTCCACACCCTGTGTGTACCTCCCCAGCCCCTGCCCCACACCCCGTGTGTGCCCCCCAGACACTGCCCCACACCCCGTGTGTGCCCCCCAGACACTGCCCCACACCCCGTGTATGCCCCCCAGACACTGCCTCACACCCCGTGTGTGCCCCCCAGACACTGCCTCACACCCCTGTGTGCCCCCCAGCCCCTGCCCCACACCCCGTGTGTGCCCCCCAGACACTGCCCCACACCCCGTGTGTGCCCCCCAGACACTGCCCCACACCCCGTGTGTGCCCCCCAGACACTGCCCCACACCCCTGTGTGCCCCCCAGCCCCTGCCCCACACCCCGTGTGTGCCCCCCAGACACTGCCCCACACCCCGTGTGTGCCCCCCAGACACTGCCCCACACCCCGTGTGTGCCCCCCAGACACTGCCCCACACCCCGTGTGTGCCCCCCAGCCCCTGCCCCACACCCCGTGTGTGCCCCCCAGACACTGCCCCACACCCCGTGTGTGCCCCCCAGACACTGCCCCACACCCCGTGTGTGCCCCCCAGCCCCTGCCCCACACCCCGTGTGTGCCCCCCAGACACTGCCCCACACCCCGTGTGTGCCCCCAGACACTGCCCCACACCCCGTGTGTGCCCCCCAGACACTGCCCCACACCCCGTGTGTGCCCCCAGGCCCTGCCCCACACCCCGTGTGTGCCCCCAGACACTGCCCCACACCCCGTGTGTGCCCCCCAGACACTGCCCCACACCCCGTGTGTGCCCCCCAGACACTGCCCCACACCCCGTGTGTGCCCCCAGCCCCTGCCCCACACCCCGTGTGTGCCCCCAGGCCCTGCCCCACACCCCTGGGCTCCATGCATTATGCAGAGCCCTGTGTGTTGCTGCAGAGCTCTCAGCTCTGTGTGCAGCAGGACAAAGGGTTCTGCTGAAAAACGTGTTTAATCATTTAACTAAAGCCAGCTCAGCCCTCCCTCCTCAAGGCAGCCTGAGCTCAGCAGCGAGTCTGGGAACTTGTCCCTGATGTTTGCTTCAGTTTTTAGTGTGCACAGTGCACTTTGGAATACCCAGCTGTAGTGCAAGTTCTCAGTTGATTGTTCTGACTGAGTCAGTGTGCCCAGAGCTGCTCGTGGCTGCCAGACCCTGCTGCAGAGGGACAGCTCAGGGGGATGCACTCCTTCATTCCATCAAGGCCTGTGTGGTTTTCCAGCTGTAAAACCCTTTGGGAATGCAGGGTGTCTGTGGGAACTGGCTCTACCTCCAGGCAGTGGTTTTTAAGAGCTCAGTGTGAGACATGAACCTGCCCAAGCATTTTGGGTTCAGGTTTTTCATGTTGGTCCATAGTTCTGGGGAGGTTCCAACTGCAGGTGCAGAAAGATTCTCCTGAGCCTGCTGAGCAGTGGAATTCACTTTTGTTTAGAATATTATCTTTAAACTTACTGTTAAAACTATGTCCCTAGAACACCTCAGAGTGTGAAAAATACGCCTGCTGTCCTCTGCCTCCTTACCTGGAAGATTCTGGGTGTGTCATCGAAGAGGATGACAATGGAGGAAGGCCCCTGAGAGATGTCTGCTTCCATTTGTTAAAGCTCTACAGTGACAGGTCAGTGGGCAAAGAGTTCAGTAAGTATTTAGAAAAATCATGATCAGTCAGTGACTTCCTGAGCTCACCAGCCAGGGGTGTGAAATCAGCCTGAACCACTTAGAGCAGTCTGAAATGAAATCAGCCCCTGACAGAGGGTGATGTCACACCTGGGCATGGTAGAGATGGGGAACCTTCAGCTTTGGGGCACATCTGAGGGGTTTTAGGTGCTTTCTGTGTCTGAAGAGTGCAGGAAGACTGCTTTGTATGTGTCTTTTCTGAAGACAGTGAGAAATCTGCAGGGGAGCACAGAGAGAGGTGATAGTCTGAGTGCAGACTCATAAGAATTTTAGCAGTAAATACTGTTATTTTTCTTCTTAAAAAAGAAAACCAAACCCCCACACAGATGTAAATCACACACATGGAGGTGGGTGAAGGGAGGGGATTGGATTGGATTTTGAGGGCACAGTCAACTCTTTGAGTTAGCAGAGTTTTCCTCTGCAGGTCCTATGAGCTGGACCAGCTGCTGGATCCCAGGAGTGTCACCTCTGACCCGCTGGATTTCCGCCTCAGCTGGCACCTGTGGGAGGTGCTGCGGGCCCTGAACTACTGCCACCTGTCCCAGCAGAGCTGGGGGGTGCTGAACACCAGCTATGCTGCCCAGCTGGAGAGCCAGGGGCTGTGGGAATGGGCCGTGTTCGTGATGCTGCACGAGCCTGACACACAGTGAGTGACCTGGGGGCCTGTCCTGGGCCTGGACACACCCTGGGGGACTGTCCTGGGCACGCTGTGAATGGCCTGTGGGACTGAGTGACACTGTGAGACTGTCCTGGGCCTTGGACACACAGTGAGTGACCCTGAGTGACTGTCCTGGGCTGTCAGTATCCGTGAGCAGGATTCCAGGCTCCTCTCCCTCTCTCTCCCCAGTATCCTGAGCAGGATTCCAGGCTTCTCCCTCTCTCTCTCCCCAGTATCCTGAGCAGGATTCCATGCTCCTCCCTTTCTCTCTCCCCAGTATCCTGAGCAGGATTCCATGCTCCTCTCCCTCTCTCCCCCCAGTATCCTGAGCAGGATTCCAGGCTCCTCCCTCTCTCTCTCCCCAGTATCCTGAGCAGGATTCCAGGCTCCTCTCCCTCTCTCTCCCCAGTATCCAGGAGCAGGATTCCATGCTCCTCTCCCTCTCTCTCCCCAGTATCCAGGAGCAGGATTCCATGCTCCTCTCCCTCTCTCTCCCCAGTATCCGTGAGCAGGCCGTGCGGGAGCTGCTGGGCCGGCACTGTGCCCTGGCTGACAGCCCCGAGTCCTGGGCCAAGGAGACGTTCCTGACACAGCGCCTCTGCATCCCCCCTCACTGGATCCACGAGGCCAAGGCTGTGCGGGCCAGGATGGAGGGAGACAAGCACAAAGAGGCCCTTTTCCTGTTCAAGGCTGGCCACTGGAACCAGTGCCACAAGCTGGTTGTCAGGCACTTGGCCTCAGGTGGGTCTTGCTGCTCCCCTTGCGTCCTGTCCTTTGAAGGCATGGCAGAGTAGGGGTGGGATCCCAGGGTTGGAGCCCCTCTGCTCTGGAGCCAGGCTGGGAGAGCTGGGGGTGCTCACCTGGACAGGAGAAGCTCCAGGGAGAGCTCAGAGCCCCTGGCAGGGCCTGAAGAGGCTCCAGGAGAGCTGGAGAGGGACTGAGGACAAGTGGCAGGGGGTGGGACTGAATGATATTTAAGGTCCCTCACAGCCCAAACCAGCGAGCGATTCTGTGATTCCTGCCCATGGGGTGGCCAGTGAAGGGATCAGGCTGGCTTTGGAGCAGCAGAGTTAGCACAGACGGGCTGGCAGTTCCAAACCAGCTGTCCCTGGATACCTGGTGTGGTCCTTTCCCTGGGCAAACGGGAGCAGGGCAGTGTTTTCCCTGCTGCACAGCCCCACCTTCCTGGAGCACAGGGGCCTCTGGGAACACGGACAGCAGTGGCCGTTCTGTTCCCTGCTCTGTGGGTGTCCCTGCTGTGGGACATGGCCTCTGTCCCTCACTCGTGTTCTCTGCAGATGCAATTATCAACGAGAACTACAAGTACCTGAAGGGATTCCTGGAGGACCTGGCACCCCCAGAGCGCAGCGCACTCATCCAGGACTGGGAGCTGGCAGGGCTGGTCTACCTCGACTACATCCGTGTCAATGAGATGCTGGACAGGATTCAGCAGGTGTGGGAGCTCACAGAGTGTGCATGGCAGCTCTCACTGCTCAGGGGGACTCGGTGCTTCTCTTTGGCAGATGCTCCAAACAGAGCATGGGGCATCTCTAAAACCAGGCTTTGCTATGTGCTGTCACAGCAAGGGCAGGGCACTGCACATGAGCTCTGTGGGTGTGTGACAGTCACAAGTGAAAGGGGTGGCACAAACCCAGCAGTCTGTGTCCATTCCCCAAATTCCTGCCCAGGTTTCCCCTTTCCCTGCTCTGGTGTTCATTCAGGCAGGTTTTGGTGTCACCTGGTGGGTGGGTTTGGCTCTGGCTGTGCTGCTTTGGAGCTGACTCCTGTTTGCTTCCAGCTGGATGTTTCCACCTACGAGCTGGAGCGGTTACACACCAAAGTGACATCCCTGTGCAACAGGATAGAGCAGCTGCGGTGCCACAACGCCAAGGACCGCCTGGCTCAGTCAGGTACAGTGACACCCCTGTGCAGCAGCTCCCTGGGACAGCCAGCTCCAGCCTGGCTCACACCTGGGCTGCAGCTGATCCCACACTCAAAGAGCCACTTAGGTTGGAAAAGACCTTTCAGGTTGAGTCCAACCATTCCCCAGCAGTGCCAAGGCCACCACTGACCCATGTCCCCAAGTGTCACATCCACATGGCTGTGAAATCCCTGCAGGGATGGACTCCAGCCCTGCTCTGGCAGCTGTGCCAGGGCTGCACAGCCCTGTCTGGGAATGGATTTTCTCAATATCCACCCTGAGCCTGCCCTGGCCCAGCCTGAGGCCGTTCCCTCTCCTCCTGTCCCTGTTCCCTGGAGCAGAGCCCGACCCCCCTTCCTGCCTCTCCCAGCAAGGAGTTGTGCAGAGCCACAAGGTCCCCCCTGAGCCTCCTTTTCTCCAGGCTGAGCTTCCTCAACCCTTTGGGGGAAGAAGTTTTCCCCAATATCCAACCTAAAGCTCCCCTAGCACAGCTCGAGGCTGTTTCCTCTCCCGGTGTGGCTGCACTGCTGTGCTGAGGGAGGGAGCAGGGAGAGGACAGCCCTGCCCACGTGGCTCCACTCCCAAATTTCTCCCCGTCCCTCTCAGTCCCCACTGAGGTTGGCTCTGGGCGCTCCCCCAGCGCAGCACCCACATTGCTGTGTCCCTGCTCTTGCAGACATGGCGAAGCGTGTGGCCAACGTGCTGCGGGTGGTGCTGAGCCTGCAGCAGGGCCCCGAGGCGGGCCCCGAGCCGGCCGAGCCGCGCGTGCCCCTGCGGCTGCTGGCCCCGCACATCGGCCGCCTGCCCATGCCCGAGGACTACGCGCTGGAGGAGCTGCGCGGCCTCACCCAGGCCTACCTGCGTGAGCTGGCCCTGGCCACGCACTGACCGCCCCGCCTGGCCAGCACCCGGCAGCACCCGGCAGCACCCAGGCAGCACCCAGGCAGCACCCGGCAGCACCCAGGCAGCACCCAGGCAGCACCCAGGCAGGAGCAGCTCGAGCCGGGGCAGAGCTGCAGCCCCGCTCGCGTTGCTGCTCCTGCCCCAGCGGCACAGGAGGTCTTCATGCATGAGGAGTATCGAAAGGTTTTTATCAAAAAAGTATAAATAAATGCTCTAGATTATTTTCCTGTCTTTTTGAAAACAATAAATAAAATGTTTATAGTACTCCCATGGGTTCCTTTGGTTTTTAAGGCAGGGTTTGGGTTGGTAGGTGTGTGTGTCCTTTGCTGTGTCACCCCAGCGTGGTTGGGTGGGGGGAAAGGGCAGCCCAGGAATGTCTGGTACAATCCCACCTTGCCTTCGCTGCTGATCAGGGTAGGCTCCTTCAGAATCTTGAGAGGAAAAGTCACTCAGCCACTCATCTCCGGGACAGAGTGTGGGGGGATAAACCAGACTGGCCTTCTAGTACTGAAAGGGGCTCCTGTAAAAGCTGGAGGAAGAGCACAAAGGGAATGGCTCCCACTGCCAGAGGGCAGGGCTGGATGGGATCTTGGGCAGGAATTGTTCCCTGGCAGGGTGGGCAGGGCTGGCACAGGGTGCCCAGAGCAGCTGTGGCTGCCCCTGGATCCCTGGCAGTGCCCAAGGCCAGGCTGGACACTGGGACATTGGGACAGTGGGAGGTGTCCCTGTCCCTGGCTGGTGGCACGTTCAGGTGACACTGGCTGTGTGCAGGGGCCAGGTCACTGCAGCTTCTCCTCCTTCCATTACTGTAATTGGGCCTGAGCAGCCCCGGCGGCTCCGGCCCGGGCGGGACGGGCTGGGATGAATAATTCACTGCCTGGAAACAAAACCTCCGGCCTCAAAACCGCTCGGCATCTGCCGCCGGGGCTCGGCGTGGGAAAGGTGCCAGGAGGCGCCGGGGGAGAGGAGCCGGCGGCTGCCCCGGGGCTGGAGCTGGAGCTGGAGCTGGAGCTGAGGATGCTCCGGCTGCCCCGTGCCAGGCGCTGCTGCCCCTCGCTGCTCGTGCCCCTCAACCTCCCGGGATTTTTTCCTCCCCGAACGGGAATTATCTGCCTCTTCCCTTCCCCTGCTCTTTCCTAAAACCGGGGAGTGAGATGTCTCTTGCTGTGCCCGGGGGTCACTCCACTCCCGGGCTGCACCAGCGGCCCTCGGCTCCTGCCCCGGCCCGGTGTCCCGGTGTCCCGGTGTCCCGGTGTCCCGGTGTCCCGGTGTCCCGGTGTTCCGGTGTCCCCGTCCCGGGGCAGGGCCTGGGCAGCCACCAGTGCCCCCCAAACCCATCCCAAAAGGGGCTCGGCTGCACCCGGAGCCCATCCCAGCCGGGCCCCGCGGGGCTCACCCACCGGGACCCCTCGCCGTGGGTGTTGGGGGGCCGTGCCCCCCCGCCTGTCCCCGCCCTGACGTCACCCGGCCCCCCCGTGTCCCCGCACCTGCGGCGGGATGGAGCCCGGAGCTCGCCTGTGCCTCGCCCTCTGCCTCGCCGGAGTCCTCCCGGCGCCGGGTGAGCAGCGGGGCTCGGGGGGCGCGGATCCCCCTCCACATCCCCTCGCACGCAGGGAACCCCGGGGATGGGGGCGGAGGGACGGGGTCCGGCCGTGCTCCCCTGCCCCTTCCCCCGGCCGGTCCCGGGGATCCCTCGGGGGGCTCCGGCTGCACCGCGGCCCCTCCAAGCCCCCGCTCCGGCTCTCCCCAGGCTGCCGGGGGGCGCAGGGCAGGTTCGCCTACAAACTGCTCCACGACCTCTTCGCCAACTACTCCAGCGCCCTGCGCCCCGTGGAGGACACGGACAGGGCGCTCAACGTCACCCTCCAGGTCACCTTGTCCCAGATCATCGACATGGTGAGCGCTGGGCACGGCACCGGCACCGGGCACGGCACCGGCACCGCGCTCTGCCCCCGCAGCGCGTCCTGCTCGACCCCGCGCTGGCGTTCTGCCCTTGAAACCAGCCCGGACCCACCCCCAAACCAGCCCAGCTGCCCTCGAGTCAGCTCAGGCCGCTTTGCAGACTGCCCGGTTCCCCCCCAAAACCAGCACGATCCCCTCGAATCCAGCTCAGCTCCGCGGGGCACTCGGAGAGGCCAGAGGGCTGGGGGCCGAGGGGAGAGGGGTGGCACCGGGGTCCATTCCCCCACTCCCACCCTCTCCCTTCGGCAGGACGAGAGGAACCAGGTGCTCACCTCCTACCTGTGGGTCCGCCAGACCTGGCTGGACGCGCACCTCACCTGGGACAAGGACGAGTACGGCGGCATCGACAGCATCCGCATCCCCAGCAGCTACGTGTGGCGGCCGGACATCATCCTCTACAACAAGTGCGTTGTGCTCGGGCCCCAGGCGCTGCCGGAGCCGGGTCCGGCCGGGGCTGGGGCTGCACGGGGCGCTGCCAGCCGCGGGGTGGGAGCAGGAGGGTCCTGGAGTGGGAGATGCGGGGAAATGGGGGGCGGGGGGTGCTGGCAGCAGCCGGCTGTGCCTGGGATTGACCCCTCACCCCCGAGGGGACAGCCAGGGGCTGCAAGTGGCCCCACGGGCACCCCTCCGTGCCCAGCGCCGACGAGCAGTTCGGCGGCTCCATGGAGACCAACGTGGTGCTGCGCTCCGACGGGCACATCATGTGGGACTCGCCCGCCATCACCAAGAGCTCCTGCAAGGTGGACGTGTCCTACTTCCCCTTCGACGGGCAGCAGTGCCACCTCACCTTCGGCTCCTGGACCTACAACGGCAACCAGATCGACCTCCGCAACCAGCTGGACAGCGGGGACCTCCGGGACTTCGTGGAGAACGTGGAGTGGGAGGTGCTGGGCATGCCGGCCACGAGGAATGTCATCACCTACGGCTGCTGCTCCGAGCCCTACCCCGATGTCACCTACACCCTGCTCCTGCGCCGCCGCGCCTCCTTCTACATCTTCAACCTGCTCCTGCCCTGCATCATGGTGTCCTTCCTGGCCCCCCTGGGCTTCTACCTGCCGGCCGACTCGGGGGAGAAGGTGTCTCTGGGGGTGACGGTGCTGCTGGCCCTCACCGTGTTCCAGCTGCTGGTGGCCGAGAGCATGCCCCCGTCGGAGAGCGTCCCGCTCATCGGTGAGCCCAGGGGGCTGTGCCAGGGCCGGCCCGGGGTCGGGGCGGTGGCACGGGGGGTTGCAGGACCCCCAGTGGGGTGCAGGACCCCCCGTGCCCCCTGCCAGTGCCCGCTGCCCCCACAGGCAAGTACTACATCGCCACCATGACCATGATCACGGCCTCCACCGCGCTCACCATCTTCATCATGAACGTGCACCACTGCGGGCCGGGGGCGCGGCCGGTGCCCCCCTGGGCACGCCGGCTCATCCTGCACCACATGGCGCGGCTCTGCTGCGTCTACGAGGTGGGCGAGAGCTGCAAGAGCCCCCGGAGGGCACCGGGCGGGCGAGCAGCCCTGGGGGACGCCGGGGGACCGGGGGAAAGCCCCGGGGAGGGCCAGGTGGGCACGGAGGTGCCGGGCTGCCCCTGGGAGCACTGCCTGTGCCACCACGATGCCCTGCTGAGCAACGTTGGGTACATCGCCGGCTGCTTCCGGCGCCACCGCGCCAACCAGCGCCGCACCGGCGAGTGGAAGAAGGTGGCCAAGGTGATGGATCGCTTCTTCATGTGGGTCTTCTTCCTCATGGTCTTCCTCATGAGCGTGCTGGTCCTGGGCAACGCTGCCTGATGGCTCTGCGGAGCCAACACTGCAGGGACATCGGTGGCTGCGGTGCCTCGTGAGGGTGACACAAATGTCCCCGGTCCCCCCAAATGTCCCTGGTCCCCCCCAAAGCTGCAGGGCAGGAGCTGCACCACCACTGGGGAAGCGGTGCCCAACAGGGGAACCCCCGGCAGCAGGGCTTAGGGGTCCCAGGCCCTGTCTGACTGTACCAGAGTGGGCACCCCCATCCCCCTGAGAAATCCATCACACTGGAAATAAACCTGGAACTGGAAATGAACTGTGTGTCCTGCCCCTGCTGCCTGGGACAACGGCGCTGCCCGGTGAGGGTGGCCCTGGGAGGGATGGGGGGGAATAGGGAAGGGAAGGGAAGGGAAGGGAAGGGAAGGGAAGGGAAGGGAAGGGAAGGGAAGGGAAGGGAAGGGAAGGGAAGGGAAGGGAAGGGAAGGGAAGGGAAGGGAAGGGAAGGCAAGGGAAGGCAAGGGAAGGCAAGGGAAGGGAAGGGAAGGGAAGGGAAGGGAAGGGAAGGGAAGGGAAGGGAAGAAGAGGGGAGATTATAAACTCTCCAGGACTGCTGGGTGTTGTGATGGGGAGAGACTGTCCTGGGCACAGTGGCCACCAAAGGAGGAGTTTTGGATTCCCCGGGAAGCAAGGAGGGAAGCAGCAGAAATGGAAAGGGATGGCCTTGGGAAGGAGGGGCAGCAAAGCCCGAGGTGATGAGGATGTCCTGAGCTCCTGCAGGGGGAAAGCCCCACCAGAACTTCATGTGGCTACTGCTGTGAAAGACAGTAAAACTTGTACAAATAATACCTTAGGTTTGGTTTGGTTGGGATTTTTTTTTGTTTGTTTTTCATTGCTGAGAGGAAACATTGAGACAAAGGATGAGGCAAAGTCTCATGAGGTACCAAGGGACCAGGCCTGCAGAGCGCGGGTTTGGCAGAGTCAGGTCCTGCCTGACCGAGCCGCTGCCCTTCCAGGACAGGGTGACGCTGGGCTGGCGAGCGCTGGGGACGTGTCAGTGGCCGGGCCAGCCCCGGCTGCTGCGCTCGCTCGCGATCCTTGGGCCGCGCTGGCTCCGGGCTCAGCGGCGGCGGTGCCAGCACGGGGGCAGGCGGCGACTGCACCAGGCTGCCAGGCACCCCCCGAGCCGGGCACGGAGCTTGCCCAGGGCCCGGCCCGGCTCCCGGCCCCGCGCCCGGCCCGCGGGCAGCGCCTGCGGCTGCGGGGCGAGGGGCAGCGCCGGGCCCCACCACGGCTCAGAGCTGGGCAGGCTGAACGCCAGCCCCAGCGAGCTGCTGCTGCTGCTGCTGCTGCTGCCCCCCGAGCCCGCGGCCTCGGCGATCACCACGTCCCTGGGCACGAACCACGCCATGGCCTCGCCACCGCCGCCGCTGCCGCCCCGCAGCTCCGGGGAGCCGCTGCTGCCCCGGCCCGCGGCCTCGGCTCCGGCCCCTGCGGCCGCATCGCCCGTGCCCGCCTGCGGCCGCTCCTCGCCGGAGCCCTGCGGCCACTGCTTGCCCCCCAGCAGCCCCGGCTCCGCGGGCACCTCGGGCTGGGCCGCCTTGCAGCCCCCCTGCATCCCGGGCCACTGGGCTAGCAGTGCCTCCAGCTCCTTGCGGCGCTCCTCGAACAGCGCCTGGGAGTCCCGGCAGCTGCGGATGAACCTTGGGAAACGCCTCCCGGAGCTCATGGAACTGCATGGGGAGCTGCCATGGGGGGCTGCAGCTGCCCAGCAGCCGCCCATGTGCTCCCAGGGGGCCCCCACGGCTCCTCTTGGATAGCCTGGCACGTGGGCATGTCCCCTTTGTCCGGTGGCACTGAGATGTCACACAGGGCTCTCTGCCTGCCCTGTGATGTCACACAGAGGGCTCAAGCTGCCCCACACTGTCACAAAGGGGCCTCTGCCCACCAGCTGCGATATAAAAGGGACCATGGCACACGGTGACACCGCAGACTGGCACCACCAGAGCCTCTGCCCCCCCAGCAGGTCCCGCAGGTCATTGGGGAACCACTTCACCGTGACAGGGACGGTGCCATGGGGCTCCTCAACATCTTCACCGTGGGTGAGCTGGTGGCAATCACGATGGTGGTGCTGCAGCTCGTCCTGGTCACTGTCACGCTGCGGGACAAACGTCTATGGGTAAGTGGCTTCTGATCTGCTGGGCTGGGCCAGCCCCTGTAGGTTTGGGGTGAGTTGGTGTGGCATGAGTGGCATGACAGTGTGGAGCATTCTGGGGAGCTGCTCTTGTCTCACCCGTCTGTGGTTCTTGCAGAGGATCCGTCAGAACTTGAAGCATCCAAGTGCAGCGAGAGGCTGGCTGGAGGGGCAGAGCAACGTGGACAGGGCACGGAGATCAGCAGACATGGGGCTGCCCCATGGCAGCTCCCCATGCAGTTCCATGAGCTCCGGGAGGCGTTTCCCAAGGTTCATCCGCAGCTGCCGGGACTCCCAGGCGCTGTTCGAGGAGCGCCGCAAGGAGCTGGAGGCACTGCTAGCCCAGTGGCCCGGGATGCAGGGGGGCTGCAAGGCGGCCCAGCCCGAGGTGCCCGCGGAGCCGGGGCTGCTGGGGGGCAAGCAGTGGCCGCAGGGCTCCGGCGAGGAGCGGCCGCAGGCGGGCACGGGCGATGCGGCCGCAGGGGCCGGAGCCGAGGCCGCGGGCCGGGGCAGCAGCGGCTCCCCGGAGCTGCGGGGCGGCAGCGGCGGCGGTGGCGAGGCCATGGCGTGGTTCGTGCCCAGGGACGTGGTGATCGCCGAGGCCGCGGGCTCGGGGGGCAGCAGCAGCAGCAGCAGCTCGCTGGGGCTGGCGTTCAGCCTGCCCAGCTCTGAGCCGTGGTGGGGCCCGGCGCTGCCCCTCGCCCCGCAGCCGCAGGCGCTGCCCGCGGGCCGGGCGCGGGGCCGGGAGCCGGGCCGGGCCCTGGGCAAGCTCCGTGCCCGGCTCGGGGGGTGCCTGGCAGCCTGGTGCAGTCGCCGCCTGCCCCCGTGCTGGCACCGCCGCCGCTGAGCCCGGAGCCAGCGCGGCCCAAGGATCGCGAGCGAGCGCACAGCCGGGGCTGGCCCGGCCACTGACACGTCCCCAGCGCTCGCCAGCCCAGCGTCACCCTGTCCTGGAAGGGCAGCGGCTCGGTCAGGCAGGACCTGACTCTGCCAAACCCGCGCTCTGCAGGCCTGGCCCCTTGGTACCTCATGAGACTTTGCCTCATCCTTTGTCTCAATGTTTCCTCTCAGCAATGAAAAACAAACAAAAAAATCCCAACCAAACCAAACCTAAGGTATTATTTGTACAAGTTTTACTGTCTTTCACAGCAGTAGCCACATGAAGTTCTGGTGGGGCTTTCCCCCTGCAGGAGCTCAGGACATCCTCATCACCTCGGGCTTTGCTGCCCCTCCTTCCCAAGGCCATCCCTTTCCATTTCTGCTGCTTCCCTCCTTGCTTCCCGGGGAATCCAAAACTCCTCCTTTGGTGGTCACTGTGCCTAGGACAGTCTCCCCCCATCACAACACTTCTTTTCTCTTTTCTTGTTTCTATTTTGCCCTCCAATTTTTTGTATTTGTTTCCATTACCTCACAAGTTTCTGTCTCTCAGTCCCGTGCCCAAGGCAGCAAGGGCTCTCCCGTGGGCTCCTGGGTGTCACAAAGGGATTTCTCCCTGCCCCACTCTGTCACAAAGAGGGGTCTGGTTGCTCCATGATGTCACACAGGGGACTCTGCCAGCCTACAAACGGGGCCCCACAGGAGCAGATAGTGCTGGGCACAGCAATCTGTCAGTGTCTTGGCAGACAACAGCCTCAGCCTCTGCCATCCCACCAGGGTTGGATTCCCCTCACTGGAACCCTGCAGGTCTCTGGGAGACTCACCAGCCTGTGCTGGTAACCTGGAGCTCCAGGGATGGCACCATGGGGTGCCCCAAGACCTTCACCCAAGGTTCACCCAAACCTCCCGGGCGCTGTTCGAGGAGCACTGCAAGGAGCTGGGGGCACGGCTGCCCCGGTGGCCGAGCCTGCAGAGGGGCTGCAGGACAGCCCGGCCTGAGGTGCCCGAGCTGGGGCTGCTGGGGGGCAAGGAGGGGCCACGGGGCCCCGGAGAGCAGCGGCCGAAGGCAGACATGGGCAGTGCAGCCAAAAAGGACAAAGCCAAGGCCAAGAGTCGAGGCAGCAGCAGCTTCCTGGAGCTGGAACAAGGCAGCAACTGCACGGCCATGGCCTGGTTCCTCTCCCCTGGAGAAGTGCAGAGCCTTGGCCCCGTGGCCCCCAGGAACAGCATCAGCTCTCTGGGGCTGGGCAGGAGCGTCCCCGCTGCTCGGGGCAGGGGCTCCCTGTCACTGCCCAGGCACCGGCAGCAGGTGCCCGAGGCCAGGGAGCCCGAGGCCAGGGAGCCCCAGGCCAGCAGGGCAGGATGTGGCCTCCTGGAGCTCTGCTCCTCCCTGAGGAAGATGCTGGTGGGCTGGTGGACACGGCACGTCCAGCGCCGCCGCCGCCACGTGCGCTTCGCCAGCCCCCTGGTGACAGTGAGGTACATCGACTAGAGGACACTCCCCTCCAGGAGCCTTCGAAGTCATTTCTAATTAATAAATTATCAAAACCCATCATTTCTTACTTTTATCCTTTCGGGTCTGTCCCCCCTCCCCATCCCTACAGGGGGATTCCTACCCCTGGCAGGGGGATTGGGACGAGATGATTTTTAAGGTCCCTCCCAACCCAAAGCACTCTGTGATTACAGTGATGCCACACTGCTGGTTCTGGGAGCTCTGTGTTGTGACTTCCTTGCTGGGTGGGAGTTGGTCACATCTGACACTGCCCAGGGGAACTGTGTCCCCATTTCTGGCCGCAGCCCTTGGTGTGCAGAGTCCTGTGCCGAGAGCTGCACTAAAACCTGCGCTGCTTTCCTGCATGGCTCCATCCCGGAGCTCAGGGCCAGACACCAGCCCTGGCTCCCTGCATGTCCCTGCAGCTGAGCAGGGACAGATTCCCAACAAAGCCCAGCTCTCCCCACCTCCCACTGGATGCAAGAGCCGAAAGGTGATGAAGAAAACCAGAGTGACGATGTTCTGTGCTGTGCCAGGCAGGAGAGCCTGGGGTTCTGTGCATGCCAGCCCAGCAGGGCAGCTCCTCAGAACTCTCACCTGGCAGCTGGAGCTGTGAACTCCTGGGCAGGAGAGGGACTGGGGCCGGACTGGTCACAGAATCAGAACTGTTTGGCTTGGAAAGGAGTTTTTAACGTTCATCCCGAGCCACCTCTGCCATGGCAGGGACACCTCCCACTGTCCCAGTGTCCAACCCGGCCTTGGGCACTGCCAGGGATCCAGGGGCAGCCACAGCTGCTCTGGGCACCCTGTGCCAGCCCTGCCCACCCTGCCAGGGAACAATTCCTAATTCCCAAGATCCCATCCAGCCCTGCCCTCTGGCAGTGGGAGCCATTCCCTGTGTCCCATCCCTTATCCAAAGTCTCCATCTCTCTTGCAGGCCCCTTCCAAATGCCACCTGACCATGGCAGGTCCATGAAGCTGAGCCAGTGCCCAGTTGGCTGAATTCCCCATCCCATCACCTTTTCCTCTTTATTCCTTTCCTAACACACTGACCACCCCTCAGGCAGCCTCCGAGGCACATCTACAGCAATAAATACAGCTGATAACCAACCATAGCTCCTAATCAACAAACGGTCTGACTTCTGTGGAGGCTGACTGCCAGCTCATCCTGTCAATCCAAAGGTCCTGGCAGGGCAGGAGCAGCTCGGGTGCTGCAGGTTCTTCTCGGTGTCCCTGTGTCACTGCCGGGCTGTGCAGAGGAGCTGCCAGATGTTCTCCCACAGCTGGGGATGGTTCGGGTGCCTCAGGGCTCGGACCTGCCCGGGTGGGCACCCCAGGCTCTGAAACCAGAGAAACAAAAAACGCCGCGGGCACGGCGAGGAATTGGGATCAGCCGAGGCTCCCAGTGCTGTGAGAGGGATTTATCTTTGATCTGAACAAAGCAGGTGCGAGAGCAGAGCTGGGGCCGGGGGAGCCGCCCCAAATTGTGCCAAAACCTCCCTCCCGCAGCCCCCGGTACCGGGAACAGCAGGAAAAGAGACCCGAACGTCCCTGGTGCCCGGTCACCGGCCCGGGGGATACGGGAACTCCGGTCCCGGTTCTATCCCCAGCACACACACCCCGGTGCCGGTCCCGGTTCTGTCCCCAGCTCATGAACCCCGGTCCCGGTTCTGTCCCCACACTCGAACCCCGGTCCCGGTTCTGTCCCCACACTCGAACCCCGCTGCCGGTCCCGGTCCCGCAGTTCCTCTCGGTGCCGCCGGGGGGCGCTGGTGGCGCGGCCGCAGCGGGACCGGGAGCGTTGGGAGCGCGCCCCGCCCCCCCCCCCCGGGTGTCCCGGGTGTGTCCCGAGCGGCCCCGAATGTCCCCGAACCTTCCCAAATGTCCCCGAACCTTCCCTGCCCTCCCCAAACCTTCCCAAATGTCCCCGAACCTTCCCTGACCTCCCCAAACCTTCCCAAATGTCCCCGAACCTTCCCTGCCCTCCCCAAATGTCCCCAAATGTCCCCGAACCTTCCCTGACCTCCCAAGCCCCCAGCCCGGTGCGGGGCTCTCTGTGGGCATCGGGCACATCGGGGTTTCACCCTGAGTGCCACCTCCAG
Source organism: Acridotheres tristis (assembly GCA_037013685.1). Lineage (NCBI taxonomy): Eukaryota > Metazoa > Chordata > Aves > Passeriformes > Sturnidae > Acridotheres > Acridotheres tristis. Next base: position 114,735,094 of record CM072884.1, read on the forward strand.
GTGCCACCTGCAGGGATGGGCACTCCAAAGCTCCCTGGGCAGCCCCTGCCAAGGCCTGAGCTCCCTTTCCATGGGGAAATTCCTGCTGCTGTCCAAGCTGAGCCTGCCCTGGCCCAGCCTGAGGCCGTTCCCTCTCCTCCTGTCCCTGTTCCCTGGAGCAGAGCCCGACCCCCCCTCCCTGCCCCTCCTGCCAGGGACTTGTGCAGAGCCACAAGGTCCCCCCTGAGCCTCCTTTTCTCCAGCCTCAGCCCCTTCCCAGCTCCCTCAGCCCCTCCTGGGGCTCCAGCCCCTTCCCAGCTCCGTTCCCTGCCCTGGGCACCTCCAGCCCCTCAATGTCACGAGGGCCCAGAACTGGACACTTGTGGAAGGTGGGACTTTTTCCATCTCCATTTGTGTGGGACGTGTCCATGGGAGGCTTGAACATCATCACATCTGGTAACAGCAGGCCCTGCCACCTCCAGGGTCATTCCTGTCACTGTCCCACTGTCCATCCTCAGGGACAGCACCCCTGATGTCCCAGAGCCTCTCCCAGGAGCGACAGGGCAGGACAGGGCAGGAGGGGACAGGACAGGGCAGGACAGGACAGGACAGGACAGGACAGGACAGGGCAGGACAGGACAGGACAGGACAGGACAGGACAGGGCAGGACAGGACAGGGCAGGACAGGACAGGACAGGACAGGACAGGACAGGACAGGGCAGGACAGGACAGGGCAGGACAGGGCAGGACAGGACAGGACAGGACAGGACAGGACAGGACAGGACAGGGCAGGACAGGAGAGGACAGGGCCGGACAGGACAGGACAGGACAGGACAGGAGAGGACAGGGCCGGACAGGACAGGATAGGACAGGACAGGGCAGGACAGGACAGGGCAGGACAGGACAGGACAGGGCAGGACAGGAGAGGACAGGGCAGGACAGGACAGGACAGGACAGGACAGGGCAGGACAGGGCAGGACAGGGCAGGACAGGAGGGGACAGGGCAGGACAGAACAGGGCAGCCTCTCCCAGCAGGGACAGGACAGCCTCTCCCAGGTTTTTCTCTCCAAGGCCTGTGGCACTGCACATCTTTGTGTAGCTCTGCTGTTCCCAAGCCTGGATCTCTCCTGGCTGGGAGCTTCAACTCATTCCTGGGGAAATTATCCTAGAGCTGAAAGCTGCTGGTTCCTGAACCTCTCTGGTGGTACCTGCAGCATCCATCCTCCTCAGCCCCACACCTCAGCTCCCCTGGGATCCTCTGCTGGCATCTGTCCCGGGCTGGGGGCACAGGGAATCCCTTCTGCAGGCAGAGGGGATGGGCTGGGGCTTGGGCATGGTGGGGAATGAGGGAAGGGAAAGCTGCTGGGGTGCCAGGGAAGGTCCTGGCATGAGCAGGAGCCGCTGGCTCAGCACGGCCTTGGGAATGCCTGGAGCCAGGATCCAGGTGATATTCCAAGAGCTGCCCACAGAACTGCCCCTCATTTCCTCTGGGGAGGGATGCTCCGGGACTTCTCCCTTTGGAATCTCTGCTTTTCCCCAAGAAGTTTGGAACTTCCCCTGCTTTTGGCTGGGTTTCCCACGGTGGATTTTGGGCTCTGCCCCATTGTCGGGGTCCCCTGAAGCCCCTCCTGCTGCAGGGGGGGAGCAGCCCTTGGCTGCTCTTGGGCCCAGGTCTCACCCCAGCACTGAAGCCGTGGGCTCTGCCCAGGAATTCTCCCGGAGCCCTGACTTGGAGCTGTAAGATCCCGGAGTTTTTTCCTTGCCTTTTTGTCTCTGTGTGTTTGATGCTTCTTAATTTATGGCAGCAAAGCCTAACGGAGATCCTTAACTCTGCAGCCGCAATGCAGCAGGAAAACAAGGAGCTCTCCCCCACTCCCAGGCCCTTTCCCATCTATTTTCCTATTTTAAAAATTACAATTTTTTATGCATCACCTCACGGTCCTCCCAACTTTCTGTAGACACTTAGAAATATCAGCTGGCAGATACAGCAAGGTGCTCCCAGACCTCCCTGTCTGCACACAACTCATTTGTGTTCCATAAAAAAATGAGGCTTTTATGCCAGGGGAAGATACTGGACTAATTCCCCGGAGTCCTTGCATTGCCCAGGATTTTTAAAATTTTTCTCCCACAAGCATTGAAGTAAAATTCAGTAAAAGCATAAAATATTGCTGAGCAGCTCTCTGGGTTTAATATTCACCTGGCAGCTCCTGCTCTCTGCTGCTCCCCTGCTAACCTGGGCCCCAGGCACAGCAGCACCTTGGAGGTGGAACTGCTCATTAATTTCAGCCCAGGCTCAGAGGCCTGGCAGGAATGAAGAGCTGGGAGGTTTGGGATGGTTTGGATGAGCTGAGGGAGTAGCTGGGGCAGGTTCTGTGCAGGGGCTGCTGCTGTGGGTATCCCTGCAAACCTGGCTGCTGCGTGGAGCAATAACAGCCAGGAAAGGTCGGAATTCAGTAGCTGAGACAGCCAAGCTCTCCCCCGGGCTCCGGGGCCCCCCAAAGTTTGAGTGCAGCTCTCTGAGCAGGAGGAGGAGAGTCCCTCACTGGGTCCCTGCTCCCCCAAAACTGCGGGATGGGGGGAATTGCCAGGTTTGAATCCAGCACCTGCAGAAAACAGAGCAGGATGGAACCTGGAGACACCAACCCGTCCATCCCCTCCCAACCCAAACCTTCTGTGAGTCCATGATTGATTCCATGATTTACTGGGTGAGTCACAGAGGAGCAGAGCTTGGGACAAATCCAGCCCTGATTTGGCAGGGGCTTTGTGAGCACAGACACACATTACACACAGGGAGTGCTTAGGGTTAGTCAGGCTGAGAGCTAATTATGACATTAATATAATTAGAGCAAAAGAGCCAACGTCCCTAGGGAAAATTCCTGACTGCACGGGGAGGGATCAAGTAAGATAACCCAACCAAAGATATTGTGGGAGTAATTAAACACTTAAAAATTGACACAAATACTCTGATTAAGGGATGGAAGAGGTGCAAGTGCTGCAGAGGAAGGGAGGCTCTGGGTGACATCCCAGCATCACCAGCACGTGCAGAAACATCTTCACAGCCTTTGGGGACAGGGGGGCCTTGGCTTGGGACCAGCTGTCCCTTTTCTCTAGCACTGGAACTGGATGAGAAGGAGCTGACACAAAATCTGGGAGCTGGGATGTGCCAGTGCTGCACCAGCCCTGGGTGGCTGGGGCTCCCTCCCTGGCGAGTGAGGGCCACCATGGGCACAGGGCCCGGGCCAGAGGGACACTGGTGCTGGCCACAGGGAATTTGGGACACAGGCTGGGCCCCTGTGAGCCAGATCTACCCCTGGCAGCACAGGGAGGGTCCCGAGCCCCCATTCACAGCCCCCAGCTCTGGGGGCTCTTTGTCCCTTTGCTTTGTGCCCCAGCTCCGAGTGCTGCAGTCCCAGCCCCTGAGAGCAAACACCAGAATGGAAAACGGAAAACAAGCAGAGGCTGTGCCCTGGCCGGATCCTCCGGGAGAGCTCAGCCACCACCAGGGATGTTCAGCTGGGGAGGTTTTCCCTGCCCAAAGGTCCCTTGTCCCCTTGGCTGGTTCATGTTGGGTTTGACAGCGTCTCCTGGTGCTTTTTCCACCCTGTCACCTCCACCAAACCGTGCTTTGCCCCACAGTCTGTGTCTGCTTTGCTCCCACCAGCACCTCTGGGCAGGCTGGGCAGCTCTGCCTCCCCAGCTCCACTTCAGGGAGTGGCTCCTGACTGAGCTCAAATCTGAATTCCTGGGAGCTCCTCCGGGTTTCCATGGAAGCTGAGGCTGCTGCTCAGCCTCTCCACAGCCTCCTGTGCTGTGTGAGGAGCACACAGGATCCCTCAGAGCTCAGACACCGGGCAGGCTGCAAAAGCACAACAGGAAGCATTCATCCAGCTTTGGCTCTCGTCTTGGGGTCCCCTGTCATCATCCCCAGAGGGTGGGACACTCCAAGGGTGCTGTCACACAGGCAGGGCCTCCTGGGGCTCATCCTGGCCACATCTGTGACCAGCTGGGAGCAAAGGGAGTCAGAAAGCTCCTGGACACTGGTCCTGGCTGTTCCATCAATGAGTGTCCCTATGCCAGTCCCAGCTGGGCACAGGGACCTGCCACAGGTGAGCCACAGCCCAGACCCCACCTGACTGAAGGCCAAGAGAGCCCAGAGGATCAGCTGAGGCTGGGACACCTGGGGGTGCTCACCTGGACAGGAGAAGCTGCAGGGAGAGCTCAGAGCCCCTGGCAGGGCCTGAAGGGGCTCCAGGAGAGCTGGAGAGGGACTGGGGACAAGGATGGAGGGACAGCACACAGGGAATGGCTTCAAAGCAGGATTTGATGGGATTTTGGGAATTGGGAATTGTTCCCTGGCAGGGTGGGCAGGGCTGGCACAGGGTGCCCAGAGCAGCTGTGGCTGCCCCTGGATCCCTGGCAGTGCCCAAGGCCAGGCTGGACATTGGGACAGTGGGAGGTGTCCCTGCCATGGCAGGGCTGGCTCTGGGTGGGATTTGGGGTCCCTGCCAGCCCAAACCTTGTGTGGTTCCGTGATTCTGCTTTGGGTCAATGCCACGCTCGGGGCTGTTCCCAGAGCGGTGTCAGAGCTGTCCTAGGCAAGTCCTGGCTGTAAAGCCCAGCCTGACTGTGCTGGTGCCCAGGGTGGTGACAGGAGAGACAGGGGATGGCACTGCGGGGGGATGGCAGGGAGGTGACAGTGCAGGGAGGTGACAGCGAGGTGGCAGTGCTGCCTTCTGTCCGGGAGGGGCCTCCTGCGGTCCGCACTCGGTGCCGTGCCCGCTGTCACCGCCGTGTCCCCCGGCCCGGCTGCTGCTCGCCCTCGGCTCGGGGGAGATGTTGGGAGGGGCGTCCATTTATTCTATTCCTTCGCAGAGAGCCTGGCGGTGCGAGCGTCATCATCATCATCACCACCATCATCATCACCGTCATCACCATCAGCAGGGCAGGGTGACCTGCAGGGTCCTGTGGTCCCTCGGCAGCGGAGGGTGGCACCCCCGAGCCCCCCTTGCCGAGGCAGCGGCAGCTCCGCAGGGTCAGAGCCCATGGAATGAGGGAATGGCTGGGGCTGCACCTCGGGGCTCAGCCAGCGCCACCCGCGGGGCACCCCGGGCACCCCTGAGCGGAGCTCTGCTGGCCCCGGCCCCGCTCCTGCCCCAAGGCCACGGCCCCGGACCTGTCCCCTGTCCCCTGTCCCCGCCCGGAGCTTTGGGACCAGCGGCGGGGACAGCAGTGTCCCCTCACCGCCCCCCGGCCTTCCCACAAGTCCAAATTAAAAGCGAGTGAACTTTGTTTATGATGTTTTTTCCATCAGGTTCCCTTCCTGGGAGAGTCCAATTAGCGCTAACGAGCGGGCTGGTAATTACAGCTCTGGCCGCGGGAGCATTGAGTGCTGCCGGCTGTGCGGCCCCGCCGCTGCCCGGGGCCAATTAACGGGGCCAATTAACGGGGCCAATTAACGGCTTGGTCACCGGTGACGCTCCTCGGGGCTGGTGGCGCTGGGGGGACTGTCCCCAGGGCTCCCCGGTAATTCATTCGCTCCGCTCCCTTCTCTGCCGGTCCCCTCTCCCGGGGTGTCCCCTGGGGTCCCCCAGCCCCCGGTGCTGCCCAGAGCAGGGGTCAGGCACAAGCTTTCCCCAAACCCAGCCCAGGGCTGAGGCAGGTTTAGGGGTTAAAATGCCACGGCAAAACGGGAAAATCTGTGCCAGTGGCAGCTCCAGCCCCAGCAGCAGAGCTGGAGTTCGGGTGGTACCAAACCGGACCCTTTGTGCTGCAGGTCCCGAGCAGGCTGTGCACTGCAGGCATGCAAGGAAATGCTGCTGGACACTGGTAATTCAGCTGGAATTAAATAAACATTAATTCTGAGCGACCTGGGGCCGGGGTATGGGCTGTGGTGGAGGGGTGGTGCAGGCTCTGGGCTGGTCCAGGCAGGAGGATGGGTGGGAGCTGAGGTCTGTGCCTGGTGCTGGACTTGCTGAAACCCTGGAATTTGTCCCTTTCCTGCCATCCCACAGCTGGCTCTGTGTTTGCTCACTGTGCTGGAGGGGTTTGTACCAGCGCTGCCCAGGGAGCTGCAGCCAAACCAGTGTCCCCAGCCAAGGAGCCTGGAGCACCTGAGACAGTGGGAGGTGTCCCTGCCACGGCAGGGGTGGCTCTGGGGGGGATTTGGGGTCCCTGCCAGCCCAAACCTTCTGTGATTCCGTGATCTTGAGGTGCCGTGGTGGTTCAGGGATGCTGGCATTGCCAAGGCTTTGGAGGGAGCAGAGACCCTTCCATGCATGGCTGGGACTGAGTCCCCCTGCCCAAAGCCACCCCTGTCCCCAGCCCGCCCTTGCAGGGACTCTGTGTCCCCCTGCCCGTCCCCGAGCAGCCAGCAGGCGCCCAGCACTGCAGGAGTGAGCTTTGTTTGCTTTGAACACTTCGCCCAGAGGAGATTCAAAATCAGCAAGTGAGCCCTGGCTCCCAGCTGGGATTGTCCTGGGGCTCCCAGCTGGGATTGTCCTGGGGCTCCCAGCTGGGATTGTCCTGAGGTTCAGAGCTGGGATTGTCCTGGGGCTGAGAGAAACTGCAGCCAGGGAAATGAATGGAGCTCCCAGACCCTGAGGGACACGGGCACCACTGGCAGCTGTGGCTGGCACTCCTGGACATGGAGAGCCCAGCCAGGTTCTACCCCTGCTCCACACTCACCCAGGTGTGGCACTGAAACCAAACCCTGCAGGGCAGGTCCTGCCAAACCCCTGCACTTACACCAAATATTTCCCCTCTGCACCTCACAAGATTTACTAAATTATGCTTACCTGGGAGAAATTGGAGTGTCCAGCTGTGTGGGTGTGACAGGAATTGGAGTGTCCAGGTGTGTGGGTGTGACAGGAATTGGAGTGTCCAGGTGTGTGTGTGTGACAGGAATTGGAGTGTCCAGGTGTGGGTGTGACAGGAATTGGAGTGTCCAGGTGTGTGGGTGTGACAGGAATTGGAGTGTCCAGGTGTGGGTGTGGCAGGAATTGGAGTGTCCAGGTGTGGGTGTGGCAGGAATTGGAGTGTCCAGGTGTGTGGGTGTGACAGGAATTGGAGTGTCCAGGTGTGGGTGTGACAGGAATTGGAGTGTCCAGGGGTGTGGGTGTGACAGGAATTGGAGTGTCCAGGTGAGTGGGTGTGACAGGAATTGGAGTGTCCAGGTGTGTGGGTGTGACACGAATTGGAGTGTCCAGGTGAGTGGGCGTGGCAGGAATTGGAGTGTCCAGGTGTGTGGGTGTGGCAGGAATTGGAGTGTCCAGGTGTGGGTGTGACAGGAATTGGAGTGTCCAGGGGTGTGGGTGTGACAGGAATTGGAGTGTCCAGGTGTGGGTGTGACAGGAATTGGAGTGTCCAGGTGTGGGTGTGACAGGAATTGGAGTGTCCAGGTGTGGGAGTGGCAGGAATTGGAGTGTCCAGGTGTGGGTGTGGCAGGAATTGGAGTGTCCAGGTGTGTGGGTGTGGCAGGAATTGGAGTGTCCAGGTGTGGGTGTGACAGGAATTGGAGTGTCCAGGTGTGGGTGTGGCAGGAATTGGAGTGTCCAGGTGAGTGGGCGTGGCAGGAATTGGAGTGTCCAGGGGTGTGGGTGTGACAGGAATTGGAGTGTCCAGGGGTGTGGGTGTGACAGGAATTGGAGTGTCCAGGTGAGTGGGCGTGGCAGGAATTGGAGTGTCCAGGTGTGTGGGTGTGACACGAATTGGAGTGTCCAGGTGAGTGGGCGTGGCAGGAATTGGAGTGTCCAGGTGTGTGGGTGTGGCAGGAATTGGAGTGTCCAGGTGTGGGCGTGACAGGAATTGGAGTGTCCAGGTGTGGGTGTGACAGGAATTGGAGTGTCCAGGTGTGGGTGTGACAGGAATTGGAGTGTCCAGGTGTGGGAGTGGCAGGAATTGGAGTGTCCAGGTGTGGGTGTGGCAGGAATTGGAGTGTCCAGGTGTGTGGGTGTGGCAGGAATTGGAGTGTCCAGGTGTGGGTGTGGCAGGAATTGGAGTGTCCAGGGGTGTGGGTGTGACAGGAATTGGAGTGTCCAGGTGTGTGGGTGTGACAGGAATTGGAGTGTCCAGGTGTGGGTGTGACAGGAATTGGAGTGTCCAGGTGTGGGTGTGACAGGAATTGGAGTGTCCAGGTGAGTGGGTGTGGCAGGAATTGGAGTGTCCAGGGGTGTGGGTGTGACAGGAATTGGAGTGTCCAGGTGTGGGTGTGACAGGAATTGGAGTGTCCAGGTGTGGGTGTGGCAGGAATTGGAGTGTCCAGGTGTGGGTGTGACAGGAATTGGAGTGTCCAGGTGTGTGGGTGTGACAGGAATTGGAGTGTCCAGGTGTGTGGGTGTGACAGGAATTGGAGTGTCCAGGTGAGTGGGTGTGGCAGGAATTGGAGTGTCCAGGTGTGTGGGTGTGACAGGAATTGGAGTGTCCAGGGGTGTGGGTGTGACAGGAATTGGAGTGTCCAGGTGAGTGGGTGTGACAGGAATTGGAGTGTCCAGGTGAGTGGGCTTGCAGAGGAGCATGTCCGTGCCCTGACCAGCACACAGGTGCTGATCCCCCCAGGGCTGTCAGCCCTGCTTGTCCTCCTCTTTAGCACTGGCTCTTCCTCCCAGCCATGGCACCTTTCTCCTGCCCTTGGGGAACTCGAAGACAGAAAATGAACACAGACGGAAGGCCCAGAGCACTGCAGTTTCTCATCTCCACTCCCCAGCTGCAGTGTCGCTCTTATTGAGGCTTTTTTGCACGTTTCCAAGAGAGTGTGACCTGGTAGGAGTTGGAAGCTGGTGAGTGGAGAAGTCAGATGAAAGCAGACAAAGACATCTGTGCTGTGCCTGGAGGAGGGAGGTCCCAGCCTCCCTGAGAGAAAGACAATCACAGAACTTTATTTCTGAAGTCATTTATTTGAGTGGCAGCTTTGAACGATGTTAAACACCCTCTGCTGAGCTATAAAACGAGCCCAGCAGCTGGCTTGGATCATTTACACGGCAGGGAAAGCATCTCCAGAGGCTTTGGTGGGCTCTGCCCCACTTGCAGCACCCTGGTACCTGGGGACACTTCCCGGGGTGTCCCTGGGGAGCAGGGACACTGCTGGGATGAGCTGCAATTGTCCCCCTGACGTCAGAGGCCAGCAGAAAGCCCAGGAATTAACAGGTGATGTCAATAGTGAATGAAAGGGCTGGAATCAAATTAAATGACGGCAATCAACGCGGGCTGCAGGAAGCGGCTGCTGCCAAACAAAGCTGATTCCATTTGGTGCCACTGAAAAGTTCCTTCAGCCGGGCTGTGAGCACAGCAGAGCTGTCCCTGTCCTTGTCACTGTCCCTGTCCTTGTCACTGTCCCATCCCTGTCCCTGCTCCCAGCTGAGGAGCTGCACAGGGACACTCCTGGGATGATTCCGAGACCTCAGAGCTGTCAGAACCATCATAAAATCACAGAACAGCCTGGTTTGGGTTGGGATGGACCTTAAATCCCCCCCAGAGCCACCCCTGCCATGGCAGGGACACCTCCCACTGTCCCAGTGTCCAGCCTGGCCCTGGGCACTGCCAGGGATCCAGGGGCAGCTCTGGGCACGCTGCTTTTCCTGACACCTGCTCAGGATCCCAGTGCCCTGCCTGCCTCCTCCTGCTCCCCCCAGTCCCCACTGGTGCCCCCCAGCCCATTTCACCCAACTCTGCCTGCTGCTGAGCCCAGCTCCAGACCTTTCCATCCCTGAACCTGCTCTTGTGTCAAGGATTAAGAACATTTTCCACGGCTGAAAATCTAGCTTGTATTATAGAAAATGTGCATTCAGCTAATTATGGGTTAATTATACAATCAGAAACAAGTCACCCCTTTGCAGCAATTTCTAGGTTTAGTTAAAAGGTTTGATGTTTATTTGTTTGCCTTTTCTAAACTCTGGTCCTATTCTTACCTAAAAAAAAAAAATACTTAGAGAATCAGAATTCTGCAGTGTTAGCATAGCAGTTTGGTTTGATAAGAAAGTATGAAAAGCTACTTTTAGAAGAAATTTCCAGGTACTGCCTTTCTCCCTGGCTCTCTCACACTGTGCAGGCTCCATGATGTTGAAATTTCAGGATGCTGAAATCCCCCCAGCCCTGGGCTGCCACCAGCACCCCCCTGGCTCTCTCCATGCTCAGCTGCACCTTGGGGAGCAGAAAGAAGCAGCTCCTGTGCTCCAGGGCTGTGCATAAATCACCTTGGAAAGGCCAGGGGGAGATCCAGGACAGGGATTCCCAAAGGCTCCAGTCCTCTCCAGGCTCCTCTCTAACAACCTCAGAGGGGAGCAGCCTAAATCCCACATCTCATCATCATCTCATCATCTCATCTCATCTCATCTCATCTCATCTCATCTCATCTCCTCTCCTCTCCTCTCATCTCAATCTCATCTCATCTCATCTCAATCTCATCTCATCTCTCAATGAATGGCACGTGCCAGCAGATCATGGAACCATGGAATGACTGGGCTGGGTTTGAAAGGACCTTGAAGTCTATGCCATGACATCCCATCCCCATCCCATCCCCATCCCCATCCCCATCCCCATCCCATCCCCATCCCCATCCCCATCCCCATCCCATCCCCGTCCCCATCCCCATCCCATCCCCATCCCATCCCCATCCCCATCCCCATCCCCATCCCCATCCCCATCCCATCCCCATCCCATCCCCATCCCCATCCCATCCCCATCCCCATCCCCATCCCCATCCCCATCCCATCCCCATCCCATCCCCATCCCCATCCCCATCCCATCCCCATCCCATCCCCATCCCCATCCCCATCCCCATCCCCATCCCATCCCCATCCCCATCCCATCCCATCCCATCCCATCCCATCCCCATCCCATCCCATCCCCATCCCATCCCATCCCCATTCCCATCCCATCCCCATCCCCATCCCATCCCATCCCATCCCATCCCCATCCCCATCCCCATCCCCATCCCCATCCCCATCCCATCCCCATCCCATCCCCATCCCCATCCCCATCCCATCCCCATCCCATCCCCATCCCCATCCCCATCCCCATCCCATCCCATCCCATCCCCATCCCCATCCCCATCCCCATCCCCATCCCATCCCCATCCCATCCCCATCCCCATCCCATCCCATCCCGTCCCCATCCCCGTCCCCGTTCCCATCCCCGTCCTCTTCCCTTCCCCGTCCCGTCCCGTCCCCGTCCCCGTCCTCCGTCCCCGTCCCATCCGTCCCCGTTCCCGTCCCGTCCCGTCCCGTCCCCGCCCCGTCCCGTCCCCTTCCCCGTCCCCGTCCCCGTCCCCGTCCCCGTCCCCGTCCCCGTCCCCGTCCCCGTCCCCGTCCCCGTCCCCGTCCCCGTCCCCGTCCCCGTCCCCCCTCCCCGTCCCCGTCCCCGTCCCCGTCCCGTCCCCGTCCCCGTCCCCATCCCCGTCAGTCCCCGTCCCCGTCCCCGTCCCCGTCCCCGTCCGTCCCCGTCCCATCCGTCCCTTTCCCCGTCCCCGTCCCCGTCCCCGTCCCCGTCCCATCCCCATCCGTCCCCATCCCCTCCCCGTCCCCCTCCCCGCCCCCTTCCCCGTCCCCATCCCATCCCCGTCCCGTCCCCGTCCCCCCCGTCCCTGTCCCCGTCCCTGTCCCCGTCCCTGTCCCCGTCCCTGTCCCTGTCCCCCGTCCCCGTCCCCGTCCCTGTCCCCGTCCCTGTCCCCGTCCCCGTCCCCGTCCCCCGTCCCCGTCCCCGTCCCTGTCCCCCGTCCCCGTCCCCGCCCCCGTCCCCGTCCCCGTCCCTGTCCCCGTCCCCGTCCCCGTCCCCGTCCCCGTCCCTGTCCCCGTCCCCGTCCCCGTCCCCGTCCCCATCCCCGTCCCCGTCCCCATCCCCGTCCCCCGTCCCCGTCCCCATCCCCGTCCCTGTCCCCCGTCCCCGTCCCCGTCCCCGTCCCCATCCCATCCCCATCCCCATCCCCATCCCCATCCCATCCCCATCCCCGTCCCCATCCCATCCCCATCCCCATCCCCATCCCCATCCCCGTCCCCATCCCCATCCCCGTCCCATCCCCATCCCCGTCCCCATCCCATCCCCATCCCTCATCCCCATCCCCATCCCCGTCCCCGTCCCCGTCCCCATCCCCATCCCCATCCCCGTCCCCATCCCCATCCCAGTCCCCATCCCCGTCCCCGTCCCCATCCCCCGTCCCCATCCCCATCCCCGTCCCCATCCCATCCCCATCCCCATCCCCGTCCCCGTCCCCGTCCCCATCCCCATCCCATCCCCATCCCCGTCCCCATCCCCGTCCCCATCCCCATCCCATCCCCATCCCCATCCCCATCCCATCCCCATCCCCATCCCCATCCCCATCCCCATCCCCATCCCATCCCCATCCCCATCCCATCCCATCCCCATCCCCATCCCCATCCCCATCCCATCCCCATCCCCATCCCCATCCCCATCCCATCCCCATCCCCATCCCCATCCCCATCCCATCCCCATCCCATCCCCATCCCATCCCCATCCCCATCCCCATCCCCATCCCATCCCCATCCCCATCCCCATCCCCATCCCCATCCCCATCCCCATCCCATCCCCATCCCATCCCCATCCCCATCCCCATCCCATCCCCATCCCATCCCATCCCATCCCATCCCCATCCCATCCCCATCCCATCCCATCCCATCCCATCCCATCCCATCCCATCCCATCCCATCCCATCCCATCCCATCCCCATCCCCATCCCATCCCCATCCCATCCCATCCCATCCCATCCCCATCCCCATCCCCATCCCCATCCCATCCCCATCCCATCCCCATCCCCATCCCCATCCCATCCCATCCCCATCCCCATCCCCATCCCCATCCCATCCCATCCCCACCTTCCTTAGACCAGGCTGCTCCAACCCCAATGTCCAGCCTGGCCTCGATGGCCAGGCCAGGAGGAATGTGCTGCACAAGTTGCCTCCAGCAGAACCAAAATCCTTCCTGGTGTTTGCCTGGAGAATGCTGGAGCAGCTCCATTCACACTTCTGCTGAATTCCTCTCTGGAAGCCTCTGCTGGCTTTCAGTACCATGCCATGGGCTGTCCATGCCCCCACCAGGCTCTCCCAAGCCCCAGGCAGTGTAAACCCAAAATGTGCAAATTCAGCACAGAAAAAAAGTGCAAATTCAGGGCAGCAGAAACATTCTGTCGAGTGGTTTCAGCAAAGTCAGATAGATACCACAAAGACAGGAAAAAAATGTTTGTAGGTGCAGAATGACACATTCAACCCAGATTTGAAACAGAAAGCAATCCAGTGAGCTTTAATTTGAATGTAGATGAAGACTTAAGAAGGGGTTTGGGTGGGATTGGTGGCAGCTGAAATGGGGGTGGACTGGAACCAATCCTTCAGATCACCTTCATAGCCATGGACACAGAGAGTGATTTAGGGCAGAATTCATAGAATGATGGGATGGTTTGGGCTGGGAAGGACCTCAAAGCCCATCCAGAGCCACCCCTGTCCACCCCTGTGGGCTCCTGGATCAGGAATCCACATAATTATTACAATGTGTGAAACAGCAGAAATTTCATCCTTTCCCCATGGAAAGGGAGCTCAGGCCTTGGCAGGGGCTGCCCAGGGAGCTTTGGAGTGCCCATCCCTGCAGGTGGCACCTGGAGGTGGCACTCAGGGTGCCAAGGTGGCCATGGGGCACAGCTGGGACTGCAGGGGCTGGGAGGGCTTTGCCAGCCCCGGGGATTTGGGGATTCTGGGATCACCAGCTAGGGGGAAATGTCAGAAATGCAGAATAAATGGGGTTGTTCTGCCTAGGAAGTTGCTATGAGGGGAAGAGGTTGATGTTTCAGGTTGTGCCACCAGGGATAACCAAAGGACTTTTGGTCTGTTGCTTGTGAAGGGTTTATTCCTTTGCTGGGGGCTTGCCAGGGCTCAGCTGACATCCTGAAATGAGCTGCAAGAGGAGAGAACAAGGAGAGCAAGGTCAGCTTCCAGCCCTGGCTCCCCTCAATGGGCCCAACACAGAAAATTCCTCCCAATTTCTAGAGAAAAACAGTGCCCTGGGACATGAAACGTGATCATGGAATTCCCTTTAGCTGCTCTGTCTTCCTTCTGTCATCTGCCTGTGACAGAGACCTGCAAAGGGAGGCAGGAAGAGGAAAATGCCAATTTCTGAGGGTTTGTTCAGATGGGAGAAGCTTGAGGGTAACACAGAAACACCAGAGAAGTGTCCTGGAGGGACAAGGAGAGTCTGAGTGTGGTGGGCAGGATCTGCACCTTCATTTGAGCTGAAAATGTTCCTGCTGCTTCTCCCCAGCAAGGAGCAAAGCCCAGGCAGTGCTGACACACCAGATCCTGCTGATAAACCAGATCCTGCTCATACCCAGATCCTGCACACACACCAGGTTACCTGGAGAAATTGCCTGGAGGATCATCCCCAGGAGCTTTCATGTACAGAGCAAGGCACAGCACACAGTCCTAGCCCAAACGTGTGGGAGTTACCTGCCATCCCATCCCATCCCATCCCATCCCATCCCATCCCATCCCATCCCATCCCATCCCATCCCATCCCATCCCATCCCATCCCAGTCTGGCAGGTACAAACTCAAGGCTGAACACGTTTCTTTTCCATCAGTATAAAAAGCTGAGGAGGGAGAAGGAGACCCCGAGCACGTGGAGGATGAGCTCAGCAGGGCTCTGCTCACACACTCACCTGTGCAGGTGGCAGCACAGGTGTTCGGGCTGGGCTGGGCTGTCCTGTCTGACCCCTGGGAATGGGATGTGCCTCTGCAGCACCAGCACGAGCTGTGAGAGCTGCTCCTGCACGGCCTGAGCCTTTCCCTGGCCTGGAGCCCACCAGGAACAGCACTGCCAGCTCTGGGGCTGCTCCTGCTGGGGCCCAAACCCAAATCTGCTCCCTGGAGCCCCTCTCTGCATGGGCACCCCACCCTGGGCTCCCTGTCCCTGTGTTGGAAAAGAAAACCAGTGCTGTGCCCCCCTGTTGGGAAGGATGAATTAGGGAAACTTTATAAACACGAGTGCCTAGCAAAAGACTTTGAGAACATGGAAAATATAAACGAAATAGAAATGAGAGCAATTTTCAACTGTGTGGCTGAAAGCAACTGAATGCCTGAAGGCCCCTTGGTTTAGATAATGTTAAATGCTGCCAATACCAAAAACCAAACATGGCATGGCAGGAAGGGTCCCAGATAAAGTTTAGAGATAAAAGCAGTAAAACATGGTAATATAGTGATTCCTATAGGTTGCATGCAAATGTTAGAGAATTTGTGTCTTGTATTAGATTGGTTAGTGGAAATTAGAATATTCAACATAGAAGAAGATTTAATGTGTTGTAAACGGGAAAATCTCTCTCTTATGCTCTTCCTCTCTTCGTTCCTACTTTCTTAAGCTCTCTTACTCTTTTATGCTTTTTTTGCTCTCGCTCTGTCCCTCTCTCCGTCCTGCTCTGAGCTGTGGCTGCAGTTCCTTGAAGAGCCTCATATAAACCCACACCCTACGAAATAAACTGCAAACTTTAAAAGCAGAACACAGAGAGTGCCTGAGTTTGTCCCGACCGTCCCAAGGCAGCGATTCCCACATCCCCCCAGTTCTGTGTCCCCCCCCCAGTTCTGTGTCCCCCCAGTTCTGTGTCCCCCCAGTTCTGTGTCCCCCCAGTTCTGTGTCCCCCCAGTTCTGTGTCTCCCCCCCAGTTCTGTGTCCCCCCAGTTCTGTGTCCCCCCCCAGTTCTGTGTCCCCCCCAGTTCTGTGTCCCCCCAGTTCTGTGTCCCCCCCCAGTTCTGTGTCCCCCCAGTTCTGTGTCCCCCCCAGTTCTGTGTCTCCCCCCCAGTTCTGTGTCCCCCCAGTTCTGTGTCCCCCCAGTTCTGTGTCCCCCCAGTTCTGTGTCCCCTCCATCCCGTGGCAAAAGCTGGAATTGCTGTGGCTCGTCCTGTTTTACAGGGAATGCAGACATGCAAGGGTTAAAGCAGGCTGCTGGCAGCTTGGGCACGGGGTGCAATGTTCTCAGGCACTTGTGTCCTCTGCTTCAGCCAAAATAGCAAAGGGCCAGACCTCATCCCTCGGCTTTCCAGGCATTTGACTTCCGTGACCCCGGAACCGTTTCATCTCTCCTCCGAGTCACGTTGAGTCCTCCCCACGACAAGAACCCGGAGGTTTTCCAGCCTGGCTCAATCAGGAACACAAGCCCAGAGGTTTAGGAACACAAACCCAGAGGTTTAGGAACACAAGCCCAGAGGTTTAGGAACACAAACCCAGAGGTTTAGGAACACAAACTCAGAGGTTTAGGAACACAAACCCAGAGGTTTAGGAACACAAACTCAGAGGTTTAGGAACACAAGCCCAGAGGTTTAGGAACACAAGCCCAGAGGTTTAGGAACACAAGCCCAGAGGTTTAGGAACAAACTCAGAGGTTTAGGAACACAAGCCCAGAGGTTTAGGAACACAAATCCAGAGGTTTAGGAACACAAACCCAGAGGTTTAGGAACACAAACTCAGAGGTTTAGGAACACAAACTCAGAGGTTTAGGAACACAAACCCAGAGGTTTAGGAACACAAACCCAGAGGTTTAGGAACACAAACTCAGAGGTTTAGGAACACAAGCCCAGAGGTTTAGGAACACAAGCCCAGAGGTTTTCCAGCCAGTCCCAGTCATCGTCCCTGGCCACACGAGTCCGAACTGTGCACAGCCAGTGCTGTGGCACCCGATGGTGCTGGTGGGGGTTGTTGCTCACAGGACTCCGTTTCCAGCCTGGCAGCTCCGAGCCCAGAGCTGGCACGACCCACTCCAGCAGGAAACGTCTCGGGCCGGAATTGTTTGTTTGGAAAGGGCAAACACGTCTGAGATCCCGTAATGCCGAGCTTGGGAGCCACAGCTCCTCCCTCCCTGACGTACTCGATGCTCTGGGCAGCAGTTTCTGCACTTCATCCTTGGTAACAAAACTCTGCAGGTTATTAAATAATGCTGCTCGGCCAGGCTCAGCTTTGCTGGGTCCTTCTGGGTCACGGTGCTGCTCCAGCCTTATTTCCTCATTGCAGAATCCCAGACTGGGTTGGGTTGGAAGGACCCAAATCCCACCCAGAGCCCCCCCTGCCATGGCAGGGACACCTCCCACTGTCCCAATGTCCAACCTGGCCTTGGAGCTGCTCTGGGCACCTTGTGCCAGCCCTGCCCACCCTGCCAGGGAACAATTCCCAATTCCCAAAATCCCATCAAATCCTGCTTTGAAGCCATTCCCTGTGTGCTGTCCCTCCATCCTTGTCCCCAGTCCCTCTCCAGCTCTCCTGGAGCCCCTTCAGGCCCTGCCAGGGGCTCTGAGCTCTCCCTGCAGCTTCTCCTGTCCAGGTGAGCACCCCCAGGTGTCCCAGCCTGGCTCCAGAGGGGCTCCAGCCCTGCAGCAGCTCCAGGGCTCCTCTGGGCTCTCTGCAGCATTTCCATGCCCACCCAAGGTTAAAATATTCCTGGATCTGTTTGGTGTCTTTGTGCTGGGACAGAATCACCCACACAGTGGGAGCAGTGCATTTGTTTATCATTTGTTATCATTTGTTTATCATTTGTTATCATTTGTTATCATTTGTTATCATTCGTTTATCATTTCTCTCCCTGGCTATTCTCAGGCAGCAGCTTCTCCCCATGATGGTTCAGTCCCAGCAGTGCTCAGCTGCCTTAGGACACTTCAGTGTTCCCATGCAGGTGTTTTTGTAGGTTGAGGCATTGCTGGTGGGAGAGAACCAGCAGGTGCTGTAGGTGCAGCAGGATCAGCTCATACTTCATCCTGGGTAAGGATTTTTTTACTTTTAACCTGGTGTTGGGGCCGTGCCTCACTCTGAGCCAAGGTCAAACTTCAGCCAAATCATGGTGGAATCCGAAAGGATCCACCCAGAAAAGTGCTGGGCAGCAGTGCCAGTACACCTGAGTGGGCTTTGGCTCTGATGGAGTTAATGAGCTGCTGCATCACCTCCAGACATCCCAGATTTAGGGAATTTTGTGGTCAAGACCGCCAGTCACACACCTGCCAGCACCATTGGCTGCCTCATTTAGGTTAATTACAACAGTGCTAATTACCTGGCTCTTCCCTGGTTGAACCCACCTCAAACAAGCTGCAGGCACACAGATGTGACATCTGCCAGTCCTGTCACCTGGGCTCACCTGCAATTCCCAGCTCCGGTCCCTCCCTCCTTGCACACACCCAGGAATGGCAAACACGACTGGGAAGAGAAAGGATGGTTGGGAAAAGCTCTGAGCTGGGGTGAGATCCAGGCTTGTGGCCAGGAAAACCCTCTGGGGTCGGGATTTGGGGTGAGTCAGGAGTTAGAGCAGTGGGAGAGCCCCAACCCACCTGGCTGCACCCTCCTGCCAGGAGCTGTGGGAGCCACAAGGTCCCCCCTGAGCCTGGGGGAGCAGCTGCTCCAGGTGGGATCACACAGGGCTGGGACCCGGAGGGGTGTGTGACCCTCCCTGAAGGAGTCAGTTCAGATAAATGGGATTTTGGGAATTGGGAATTGTTCCCTGGCAGGGTGGGCAGGGCTGGCACAGGGTGCCCAGAGCAGCTGTGGCTGCCCCTGGATCCCTGGCAGTGCCCAAGGCCAGGCTGGACACTGGGACAGTGGGAGGTGTCCCTGCCATGGCAGGGGTGGCTCTGGAGGGGATTTGGGGTCCCTCCCAACCCGAACCAGTCTGGAATTCTGGGATCTGAACATGCAGATTTGCAGCACACGATGGACCACAAAAGCCCACCCCAGGCAGTTCTGCAGCAGGGCCCTTCCTCCAGCCCTGGCTGCACTGGGATCCAGCAGGGACAGGTGCCAGGTGAGCCCTGGGCTCCCTGCAGAGCTCCGGGCCGGGCACAGGGGCTGGGAAACTGGAAATGACCCTGGGGGAGCTGGGGACAGGGGCTGGATGTGAACCCAGGGGTGTCCAGGTGGGCAGGAGGGTGATGGCACCCGGAATGTCACAGAGCAGGGATTGTCCCCCAGGGCAGGGATTGTCCCCCAAGGGCAGGGATTGTCCCCCAGGGCAGGGATTGTCCCCCAAGGGCTGGGATTGTCCCCAAGGACAGGGATTGTCCCTCTGTGCTGGCACTGAGACCCTCGAGGGCTGTGTCCAGCTGTGGCTCCTGCAGGAGAGCCCTGGAGGGGCTGGAGGTGCCCAGGGCAGGGAACGGAGCTGGGAAGGGGCTGGAGCCCCAGGAGGGGCTGAGGGAGCTGGAAAGGGGCTGAGGCTGGAGAAAAGGAGGCTCAGGGGGGACCTTGTGGCTCTGCACAAGTCCCTGGCAGGAGGGGCAGGGAGGGGGGGTCGGGCTCTGCTCCAGGGAACAGGGACAGGAGGAGAGGGAACGGCCTCAGGCTGGGCCAGGGCAGGCTCAGCTTGGACAGCAGCAGGAATTTCCCCATGGAAAGGGAGCTCAGGCCTTGGCAGGGGCTGCCCAGGGAGCTTTGGAGTGCCCATCCCTGCAGGTGGCACCTGGAGGTGGCACTCAGGGTGCCAAGGTGGCCATGGGGCACAGCTGGGACTGCAGGGGCTGGGAGGGCTTTGCCAGCCCCGGGGATTTGGGGGTTCTGAGGGAGAGCAGCTCCCAGCTCATGGGGAAGAACACAAACATGAGAACACTGATTATTTTTTTTTTAATCTGTCTTTTCAGTTGTGTTTGTCCTCCTATGACTTACAGATAATTTCCGTAGCCTGAATTAGTTATTGATGTGTGGAGCTGCTGCAGAGCTGATTCACAGATCAAAAACAAATCAGCAGCACTGAGACACGCTGAAGATAATGAAATCCATAATATTTCCACTGATTTTAATGTACCTACTTCCTTTATTTCCCCTAAGTCTTAGAACAAGGAACTGCAGAACTGGAATATTTATAAATCTGTACTGATACAAAAGGTGGTTCCTCATGAGGCACAAGAATAAATCTGGTAAATCTGTTTTACTGCTGAATCCCTGATCCAGCTCTTGCCATCCCAGCCCCACAGGTAAGAAATCCCACAGTCAGGTGGCCCCTGCTGCCCTGAGGGTCACAGGGTTTTGTAGGGTCTGTGTTTGCCTCCCCCCAGGTGTCCTCAGCAGCTCTTTCTCCAGCACAGAGCCCACGGCCAAGGAGAAGGAAAAAAATACAAATATCATATTTAAATATATATCTGGAATATATAAATAAAGTATATAAATAGCAATTTTTCACACTTGTGGGAGGTTCCCAATTTAGTTGTGCAGGAACTGAGCTTTGCACATAGAGGGGAGGGTGGAATTGGGTTGTTTTGAAGCTTTTTATGGAACCCCCTGCACCCAGGGTATGAATGATCACGGGGGACTCAGAGATGCTGAGAGAGGGAGGGATGAACTGGACAGTCCCATTCAGGGTGGCCTCGTTCCCCTGGGGGCACCTGCCCAGGTGGGGCCCCTCAGGGGGGCACACCCTGCAGGGACGTGCCTGCCCTGTTTGCTGTTTTCTGCCCCTTATAATAAATGCATTTACACAATTCCCCTGGATCCTGGCAGTGCCCAAGGCCAGGCTGGACACTGGCACAGTGGGAGGTGTCCCTGCCATGGCAGGGGTGGCTCTGGGGGGGATTTGGGGTCCCTCCCAACCCAAACCATTCCTTAATTCCATGATTTTGTGATGGATCTGTTCCTGATCCGTGTGGAGCCAGCCCAGAGCTCCCTCCTGGGCACCTGCACCCCCTGCATTGCCAAAACCCTGCCCAAAGCACCTCCACAAACATCTCGAGCTGCTGTTTGCAAATATGATTTTGCTGTGTGGATAATGAGTTAATTTGTTCCTAACTCAGGAAATGAAGCTTTTAATTGGGTTTGTGCTAGAACTTTCTGCTTCCACAAAGTGTTATTGATTTGCTTCTTCAAAAAGTGAATTTCTAAATGATGGGCAGTGCTCAAATGCAAGAGAAAGATGGCACAGTGGTTAATTGTAGGTGGATGTTTTGTGCTGAGTGTCACTCAGGGGTGCACTGGGGTGTGCTGCAAGGGGAGGAACAAGAGGCTTTGAGCGTCCCCATTAACCCTTCAGCTGCTGTACTGCAGCCCCAGGGCTGGTTCCATAAACGCCAGTGGCGTGTGCTGAGAGCCAGCCCGGGGACAGCTGAGGAGCCCCTTTCATCCCCAAAGCTTCCCAGACTCCAGGGCTGGCCCTGGCCAAGGGGAAATTCTGCCCTGGAAGTTTTAATTGGAGTCAGGATCCCTCTGGTCCTCACCCAGACCTGGGGGTGGGCACAGTGGAGATGTGGACAAGTGGAGCCAGGGCCTTCCCAAAGCTGGGCAGAATTCCAGACTGGAATCCCCGAGGCTGGAAAAGCCCCCACAGCCCATGGGGTCCCAGCTGTGCCCCATGGCCACCTTGTCACCCTGAGTGCCACCTCCAGGTGCCACCTCCAGGGACGGGCAGGTGAGCACCCCCCGGTGTCCCAGCCTGGCTCCCGAGGGGCTCCAGCCCTGCAGCAGCTCCAGGGCTCCTCTGGGCTCTCTCAGCACGTCCCTGTGGCTGTGTTGGGGTCCCAGAGCTGCCACACTCCAGCTGGGCTCTATGAGAGCAGAGAGGAGGGGCAGGATCCCAGGACAGGGTCATTCCTCACTCCCGTCCTGGCAGCTCCCCCCATTCCTGGCTGTTCTCCAGCTGTTCCCAGCTCACAGCCATTCCCTGCCTGCATTTAATCATTGACAGCCCCACGAGTGTTCCCAGCACTCTCTGTTTGCTTGGCTCTGTTTGACTTTCCACAGCAGTGCCCAAAGCAATCATGGACAGAACAATTTTTCTACGAGTGCTTTCCAGCTGTCGCTGCTTCCCCCACCTGCATTTCCTCAGCCCTGGACCTGCACACTGCATTTGCCAGCCCAAAATCCTATTTTTGCCAGCAAACAGTGTGAGCTGTCAACATTCCCTTCTGGGAAATGGCACACGTGGCTCAGCTCAGGAGCTCCAGGATGCTGAGAAACTGCTCTGGAGCCAGGCTGGGACACCTGGGGGTGCTCACCTGGACAGGAGAAGCTGCAGGGAGAGCTCAGAGCCCCTGGCAGGGCCTGAAGGGGCTCCAGGAGAGCTGGAGAGGGACTGGGGACAAGGATGGAGGGACAGCACACAGGGAATGGCTTCAAAGCAGGATTTGATGGGATTTTGGGAATTAGGAATTGTTCCCTGGCAGGGTGGGCAGGGCTGGCACAGGGTGCCCAGAGCAGCTGTGGCTGCCCCTGGATCCCTGGAATGTTCAGTTCCAGGTTGGACATTGGGACAGTGGGAGGTGTCCCTGCCATGGCAGGGGTGGCTCTGGGGGGATTTGGGGTCCCTCCCAGCCCAAACCTTTTTATGATGACGAATAAATGACACTGCCTCCCTTCATTCTTACTCTGACCCACATTTGTGTTTTGTACCAGTGTCACATTCCAGCCCCATGTCTGGCTGACCCCACACAGCCCCAGAGGTTCAGCTGGGCTTGTGTTGGTGGGTTTGGAAGAGCTGCCAGGAAGGGAGAAGTGTCTCTGCAGCAGCACAACTTTCTCACCAGTAAAACTTCATCTGCTCTGCAAGACAAAAAAAAAAATAAAAGGGAGTTAAGGAGTTAAAGGAGTTAAGGAGACCCACTCCGAAGCCAAGTCTGATCTGGGATACTCTGATCATTCCACTGGGATATTTGTTCTTTCTACTGTCCTAGGATCAGCCACTGAACTCCTCTGCTCTGTATCTTGGGATTTCACCGTCCTGTGGAAATCCAGGGAACTTTGCTGTGCTCCAACACGGATGGTGGGATCCTGAGGGCAGTCACACGTCCTCTGGGAAAGTTTGCTGTATCTTGGGAATTGGACAGGCACTGATGTCCTGACCTGGCCTGAGGACACAAAATCCTCTCTTTATGCCTCCAAATCCACATCACCACACAGAGCAGCCCTGGCTCTGGGTAAACAGATTCCATACATTCATCTGAGCCCTGGGAATGCAGCAGGGCACCCCAGGATCAGCTGGATGGATCAAGTACATACCATGGGACACTATAAAGGGATACAGGGCTTTTTAAATTATGAGAAAAACCTCCCAAAATGCAGCTTCTGGGTTTCCCCAGATCTCACCGAGTGTCCCAGCTTTGGGGCTCCCTGTGAAGAGGAAGGCTCCATGGCAGGAGGGGATGCCTTGGTGTGGTCCCTGCAGCTCTGGAGCTCACCTGCCCTAAGGTGAGCTGAGATGTTCTGTCAGTTCAAACAAGGAAACTTCAAACCAGATCCTAACCCCAAACCCACATCCCAAATCCCAAACACTCAGGATTCCCCTGGGGAGTGGGACCATGGGAAGTGTTTACAGTTTTCTGGTCCTGCAGAAATAAACCCTCAGCTTTTGCCCTGGGCAGCTGCTCCAGGGCTGGACAATCATTTCCAGGCAGAAATTTTCCCAATATCCAAACTGAGCCTCCCTGGCCCAGCCTGGGGCTGTTCCCTCTCTTCCTGTCCCTGTTCCCTGGAGAGGAGCCCAGATGGACCCTCCTGTCCGGGATTGTGCAGAGCCAGAGGGGGCCCCTGAGAGACAGAGCTGGTCTGAAATAACAGCGCAAAAACACCAATCCATGGCAGCAAAAACACCAATCCATGGCAGCCCACACCACCCCAAACCACCACCCCAAACCCACCCCCCAAAAACACCAATCCATGGCAGCCCAAAACCACCAATCCATGGCAGCAAAAACACCAATCCATGGCAGCAAAAACACCAATCCATGGCAGCAAAAACACCAATCCATGGCAGCAAAAAACACCAATCCATGGCAGCAAAAAACACCAATCCATGGCAGCCCAAAAACACCAATCCATGGCAGCACAGGGTGTGAAACAACAGCACAAAACCACCAATCCATGGGCAGCAAAAAACACCAATCCATGGGCAGCACAGGGTGTGAGATCATTCACCATCAGCTGCTCCTGTATTGATTATAAATTCCCCTGGATCTTTCTCCCGTCCTTTCTGGAAGCAGAATCATCTGGTAATGTTTAGCCAAATTGAATTTTGACCCGTTTGATGACATCCCAGTGAGTTATTTTGAAGAACTCATTGCAGAATTGCAGCATAATGTTGTTAGTGCCTCTCCTCACAGCTCTGCCCTCATCTCCTGGCGTTGTTACTGAGATGCCTGGTGCAATATTTTCCAAAAATCCCATTACAGCAGAGTGATAAAGGAGAATGGGCACACTTGGCCTTATGAGAATGAAACTACTTCAAACTGCAGAATATAAGATCTGTTGAGGAGATCAAAATGTAGACTTTTTTAACCTTTCCAGAATTATATCATCCCTGGGAGTGTTCCAGGCTCGGTTGGAAAGGCCTTGGAGAAACCTGGTGTGGTGGAAAGTGCCCACGGCAGGGGTGGAACAGGGTGAGCTTTAGAGTCCCTCCCAACCCAAACTGGTCTGGGATTCTATGATTCTGTATTCTGGAATTTGGTATCTTTAAACCTTGTGAAACAGGGTGAAGAAAGATGTGAAATTGATGCACCCCTCATGCACCTCAACCCTGCCTCCTTGATCCAGTATGGGGAGGCAGCCTGGAGACCCTTACATTAATTTTCCTTCCTTTCTGGGAGGGAACCGTCCTGCAGAGCAGGCTGGAGCTGTCCCTGGCAATCACCTGGACCCATCTGGCCCCTTTTGGGCACCCAGGAGTGCAGCAGAAATCGCAGTGAGCTGTTCAGAGACACCTGAGTGCTGCTTTGGCAGAGCAGTGGTGTCTGCACAGGTGATGCTGTGCCCTCTGCCCTGCAGCCATTCCTGCAGGAGCTGTGCCTGGGGAGCCCGAGGAGGAGCAACCAGGGCTGTGGGGAACCCTCAGCAACGGGGTTTGTCCAACAAATGATGTTTGGGGCTGGCTTTGGGACTGGGCACTGCTGTCCTTGGCAGCACCCGGCAGTTCCACAGCTTTGCCTGACATTCCTTCCCCTTCAGGGTAAATTTATTGCATCCCACTTGTTATTTAGAATCCCAGAATATCCTGAGTGGGAATAAACCCCCAGGGATCACCCAGTCCCACCCTGCCCTGCCCAGACCCCCCCAGCAATCCCAGCCTGGGCATCCCTGGCAGCTCCTGGAGCTCTGTGCCCATTCCCTGGGGAGCCTGGGCAGTGCCAGCACCCTCTGGGGGAAGAGCCTTGCCCTAAAATCCATCCTAAATCCCTCCTGGCACAGCTCCAGCCTCTCCCTGGGTGCTGTCCCTGACCTCAGGCTGCTCCAGGCTGGACTGACCAAGTGACCTCGTGGGGCCCCTCCAGACCCTTCCCCATCCCCGTGTCCCCCTCTGGAGTCTAAAAGCTTTACATCTCCATTCTCAGCTCTCAGCCAGCCCTTTCCTGCCTGGCAGAGTTTGTGCCTGCTCTGAGTCTGAATTTCAGCCGGGCTCTGCCTCTGAACCTCTCTGCCCTCTCCCTTCACCACGGACAAGCAAAACCCGGTGTTTGCAGATGTCTCTGGGACTGTTTGATTTTCCATCCCGTGCACTAAAAGTGGAGTTTGCTGCCTGTGCAGCCTCACTCGCTGAGCCCTCTGCATTTTCTGGAGCCCCGTTGGGTTATTTCCCTGATGGGCCAAGCCAGGCATTAACTGTGTCAATGTTTGCCCCCGAGGAGCTCCTCGTTCACTGGGCACGGGGGTGTGGGGCCCCGGGGCTCCCGTGTGTCATTCCTGGCACAGGAAATTGGAATTGGCTGATTCCACTTGGCTCTACCCGGGGCTTTGTGCTGATTGCAATTAAAGTCCCCATGTCCCTCCTGGAGCTGCCCCGGGCCCTCAGCCCTGCATGAGCTCTGAAAAGGAGCCTGGGCTGGACTGGGAGCATCTCCCTCTGTGATTTCCTCCACGGGCAGTGTTAGGGTCACCCTGTTGTTCCTGAGATGATGAACCCCAGAATCCCCAAATCCCTGGAAAAGCTGGCAAAGCCCTCCCAGCCCCTGCAGTCCCAGCTGTGCCCCATGGCCACCTTGTCACCCTGAGTGCCACCTCCAGGTGCCACCTCCAGGGATGGGCACTCCAAAGCTCCCTGGGCAGCCCCTGCCAAGGCCTGAGCTCCCTTTCCATGGGGAAATTCCTGCTGCTGTCCAAGCTGAGCCTGCCCTGGCCCATTCCCTCTTGTCCCATGTGAAAACTTTCACAAGACCCCATCCCTGGAGGTGTCACCTGGACGTGGCACTCGGTGCCCTGGGCTGGGGACAAGGTGGGGTTCAGGCACAGCTTGGTCTTGGACAGCTCCTCCAGTCTCCCTGATCCCTGTGGATTTCCTGCTGTCCATGGAGGGCAGTGCCCAGCACACTTGGGTTTACAGCTCCAGAAATGTCTTTC
Source organism: Acridotheres tristis (assembly GCA_037013685.1). NCBI lineage: Eukaryota > Metazoa > Chordata > Aves > Passeriformes > Sturnidae > Acridotheres > Acridotheres tristis. The sequence continues at coordinate 114,761,337 of CM072884.1, forward strand.
AGGGCCAGAGGCTGCATTTTGCACAGACACCTCACGTGAGTTCACACCCATTTGCTTTCCCTGGCCTGCTCCAGGCACAGCAATAATGGTTAAATTCAGTTTCCACCCCACAGCTGAGGGACAAGGATAAACTCATTGCCACAAGACATCCTGACACAGATGGCTCCTGGGCCGCCCGAGGGGGCACCTGGGGCTGTGTTTGCCTCTCTGATACCCAGTTTGTTTTTATTGCACAATATATTATGATTTTAATTAAACATTTGGTCGAGGGGAGGCAGCCAGGACTTCCCCTCTGCCATTCCCTCGGAGTGATGCTGCGAGCACTCCTCTTGCAACATTTATTATTTCCACTACAGATTTATCCTCCCAATAAAAATTATGTGTATTGCCAGCTCCGTGGCTGCGGCACCGCCGGCCATAAATCACCGGGAGCCATAAACATGTCACCAATAAACTATCAGGAGAAAATCCTGCCTGCTGGGAGAGCAGCATAAATGGCAACGCTCATTTACTGCGCTCACTCCTGCCGCTGTTTGCGCACGGGAGCCGCGGCTGAGCCGCGCCGGGTGACTGGGCAGGGTCAGCTTAAAACAGGGGACAGGGACACGGACAGGGACATAGATAGGGACAGGGACACGGGAGAGAGACAGAGACACGGACAGGGACAGGGACAGGGACATAGATAGGGACAGGGACACGGGAGAGAGACAGAGACAGGGACAGGGACAGGGACAGGGACAGGGACAGGGACAGGGACACGGGAGAGAGACAGGGACACGGGAGAGAGGGACACGGACAGGGACATAGATAGGGACAGGGACACGGGAGAGAGACAGAGACACGGACAGGGACAGGGACAGGGACATAGATAGGGACAGGGACAGGGACAGGGACACGGGAGAGAGACAGAGACAGGGACAGGGACACGGACAGGGACAGGGACACGGGAGGGAGACAGAGACAGGGACAGGGACATAGATAGGGACAGGGACACGGACACGGACAGGGACACGGGAGGGAGACAGAGACAGGGACAGGGACATAGATAGGGACAGGGACAGGGACAGGGACACGGGAGAGAGACAGGGACACGGACAGGGACATAGATAGGGACAGGGACACGGACAGGGACAGGGACAGGGACACGGGAGAGAGACAGGGACAGGACACGGACACGGACACGGACACAGATAACGACAGGGGCATAGACAGGGACAGAGAAGGGACAGGGACACGGACAGGGACAGGACAGAGATAGGGACACAGAGACAGGGACAGGGACACGGGAAAGGGACAGGGACAGGGACACAGATAAGGACAGGGACACGGACACAGGATCTCCCTCTGCTCCTCCACCGGCTGAGCCTGTGCTGGCCCGAGAGCCCCCAGCACCCAGGTAAGTGCAGGCAGCTCCTCCCTGTGACCCTCTGGGGGTGACAGTGACCCCTTTGATGGCTCCGTGGTGGCCATGGGTGGGATGTGGCCCCAGTGACCCCGTAGTAACCCCGTGGTGGCCATGGGTGGGGATGTGTCCCCAGTGACCCTATGGTGGCCCTGTGGTGGCTTCGTGGTGGCCATGGGTGGGTTGTGGCCCCAGTGACCCCGTGGTGGCTCCGTGGTGGCTCCATGGTGGCCATGGGTGGGATGTGGCCCCAGTGACCCTATGGTGGCCCTGTGGTGGCTTCGTGGTGGCCATGGGTGGGTTGTGCACAGGGAGGCCCCGGTGGCATCTCCAGTACAGCCATGGCCGTGGTGTCCCTGTGCTGTGGCTTGGAGTGACACCCAGCTGCTGTCCCACTCCTGAGGGCTGTCTCAGCTGTGGGCATGGCCTGTCCCTGTCCTGGCTCCAGTGTCACCAGCTGGGCTCTGTGGGTGCTCCCTGCATCCCCGGGTCCCTGTGCTGTCCCTGTGCTGTCCCTGTGCTGTCCCTGTGCTGTCCCTGGTACCTGGGCTGGGCAGTGGTGCCATTGTGAGAACAGCGAGGTGTCTCTGGGAAGGAGCAGAGTTCTGAGCCTCACCCAGCCCCAGGGCCCTGCTCCTGCCCTGGCTGACCAGAGCCCCTAAAACACCAACATTTGGAGTTCTTGCTGACCACCAAGCTCAGAGACAGGTGAAAACCAGGAGGTGTCTGTAAAGGCACGAGAAGGGACAGCAGCGTGTGCTCCATGAGGGCTCTGCCCTGGCGCCTGCTCTTCTCCCAGCTGGGCTGGGCTGCACCTGGGAGCACCTGGGCACTGAGCAGGAGCCACCCCCTGTGTGCTGGATGGCTCACAGCCACCTGCCAGGGCTGCCACCACTCTTTATCTTGGTGTCCCCAGGAATGGGAGCTTTGCTTCCTCCTATGGGCTTGGCTGCAAGGAAAGGTGCAATTGCCATCCCATGATAGTCAGCCAGGAGATCTTTTGTGACCTGGTTCTGTGGTTCTGTGGTTCTGGGTCACACACAGGCGTGCTGTGAGTTGAGCTGCACACACAGAAATGCACAGGAACATGGACAAGCATGCCTGGCTGTTCATGTATTTCATACATTACATTATGTGTGTATATTTATACATGTCCCTTACAGACACACACATGAGCATGGAGGGAGTGGAATCTGTGTCTGTACAAACCACAGCAGCTCAGAGGGCAGCAGAGGGAATAAATCCATAAATTCTGTTTCTGAGTAACTTCTGCACTGTGGTGGGGGTTGCTGGTGTTGGACAAAGTCAGGTTTGAGGGAAGGTGATCTTATCTCCTACAGACCCAGGGAGTTCTCACCAGTCCCTTCTCTCCTTGGTGCTCTAAGAATCTCTTTATCCACCTGCATATTCCTGGAAAGCTGGTGAATCTGTGTCTTTGAGGGTCCTGGATGTCTGCCAGAAGCTGTGCTCAGGGACACAGGCCTGCACACGTTGGGATTTTTTAGGTTTTTAACCCTGACCCCAGATGTGACTGAGCTGCAGGACTCAGCAAATTGACTTCCCTGCTCAGATCACAGAACTGTGGAATGTTCTGGGTAGAAAGGGACCCCAAATCCCCCCCAGAGCCACCCCTGCCATGGCAGGGACACCTCCCACTGTCCCAGTGTCCAACCTGGCCTTGGGCACTGCCAGGGATCCAGGGGCAGCCACAGCTGCTCTGGGCACCCTGTGCCAGCCCTGCCCACCCTGCCAGGGAACAATTCCTAATTCCCAAAATCCCATCAAATCCTGCTTTGAAGCCATTCCCTGTGTGCTGTCCCTCCATCCTTGTCCCCAGTCCCTCTCCAGCTCTCCTGGAGCCCCTTCAGGCCCTGCCAGGGGCTCTGAGCTCTGCAGGTCAGGGTGATTCTGATCCCAACACGTGGCTCTGCCCTGCCTGGAGAAAATCAAATGATTTGGGGTTTTCCCCAGGTCCCATCAGTTATGTGTTGCTTTTGCCCTGGAGCAGGAAGATGTTTGTCCTTGCTAAGCTTCAGGATTTATTGTCACATTAGGCTCTCAAGCTGAGAATCTAATGAAGAAAATCATATTAGGAACTTAATAAATACGTCATGGGAGAATTGTGTGTTATCCAAAGCTGAGCTGTGTCACAGCAAAGCCTCTGGCTCCCAGTGCAGCCACACGGGGACGTGGCTTTGGTGTCCTGTGCAAGGTGCAGCAGGACTGAAGGCACAAATATTTTTTGCTTTAATTAGCTCGACTTGCACTTTCCTGCACCCCCCAGAGGGTCCCTCTGTCACTGAGGGGCTCAGGGACCCCGCCAGCCTCTCCAGCTCTGTCACAGGAGATGAAGGAACCTGGATTGTGCCAAGGCTCAGAGCTTCACTGGATAATTCACTTGGAGAGAGTTCTGCAGATCTCTGCTCCAACACCTGCGAGATCTCCTGGCCTTGTCCAGTTGGGTGTTGAAAACGTCAGAGGATGGAGATGTGCAGCCTCTGGGCAGCCTGCTCTGATGCTCCATGGGGAAACATTTCTCATTTCATCCACTCCAAACCTGCCTCGTTTCAACCTCCACCATCCTCTGCTGTGAAGATCCCAGTCCAGCCCCCTTGGCTGGATCCCTGCAAACCTCGGGACGAGGCTCTTCCCTGGGGCTCTTGTTCCAGGGCGTTCCCCAGCCCAGCACTCTCTGTCACCCTGCTGGCCTCACTGGAGCACGATTCCTGCCAAGGTCTGCTCCCCTCCTGCTCTGCATCCCTGTGTGAGCACCCCCCGTATCCCATGTGCTTCAGTCCATCCCCGGAGCCTTCCCGGGATCCTCCCAGGGCTCTGAACCTGCCACAGCTCCTGCTTTGCTTTGCCCTGTGCCTTGTGCTTGCCTGCTGCCCACACGTGTCCCAGGACACACAGCCTGTGTTCCTCTGGGGTTTTGCTCATTTATTCCCCTCCACCCTGCAGTAAGATGCAGTGAAATGAGCAGGGCTTGGGTGTGAGAACCACTGAAAATCCCCCTTGCCCTGGGAACCATCTTCTGAGCTCAGAGCAGGAGGGTCTGAGTGGCTGATTCTCTGCTCTGTTGGAAATCCTGGAATCCCAGACTGGTTTGGATTGGGAGGGGCCTTAGAGACCATCCTGTTCCAAGAGCTGCCACGGGCTGGGACACCTTCCCTGGACCAGGCTGCTCCAATCCAGCATTAAACACTTGCAGGGATGGGGCAGCCACAGCTTCTCTGGGCAGCCTGTGCCAACAAAATTTACATTTGTTTCCAGTGTTGATTTCCTAAATAAGAAGCGTCAGGGTTAAACTTTCACAATTTTCACACCTTTTGATCTCCAGTTGGCATAAAAAAGCAGCCTTGGCTTAGCAGCTTGGTCATGGTCCGGATGAGCATGGAAGAGGTGTTTGCTCACTCCACAGAGCATCTCAAACTCTGGAATTTGGGGACGACTGTGAAATAGTGCAGTGTTTTCCTTTTCACTCTAAAGTTTGTTTCTTTTATTTTTTTTTCAACAAAAGCTGTCCATCCTTTTCCTTCAGTTCAGGGTTTGATGGCTGAACAGGAGTGTAGCTGTGTGTGACACAAAGAGCCCAGGGGCTCTGAGCTCTGCTCAGCAGAGTCCAGCCACGTGCAGTTTGTGCTGTTGGTTTGTTTTAGGTCTGGGCCACGTGAGAGCTGAGCTGGGATGGAGCAGGACTCACACAGCCCGTGGGAATTCCATGGCTCCTTCCAGCTCTGCTCATGTTGGGCATCCTGGCCTGGAATCCCTTCAGCCCTGGATCTCCATCCCCTCTGTGCCCTGCACCTCACTGCTCTGCTGGGGAACTGTGTGATCCTGCCCATCACCAGGAGCACCCCGAGCCTGCAGGAGCCCATGAACCCCCATCTGTGCATGGCACGGAGCTGGCCTTGGCTCTGCCCACCCCCTGGGGCTGCTCTGCTCGCCTGTGTGCAGCATTGCCTTCGAGCCTGCCTTGCCCACATGGTTTCATCCTCAGCCTGTCCTTCCTGGAGCCCCCGGGCTGCTGGCCATGGCCTTTGGCCACCTCCCACCCGCTGTGGCACACGGCCACGACACTGCTGTGCCCCAGCCCAGAGCTGTGAACTTTCCTGTTATGTCCCAGCGTGGGCTTTCCTCCCTCCTGCAGACACCCCGGGACTAATGGCACATCCAGCCCGAGCACAGAGCTTTTCTCATCAGGCCCTGCTGAGGGGCCCAGAGCTCTCTCAGCTCCTGTGAAAAACATCCTCAGCCACCCCCCATATGTCCAGGGTGCCCCAGTGGGGAAACAGCTGCTTGTGCATCTCTCCTGGATGCCTTTGAGTCTTACCAGCTTGGCAAGTGTAATTAATGTCCCAGTCATTGTTCTGCATTGAATGTCATGTATGTGCAGCATCTGCAATAAAACCCATCGATTTGTTGTGACAGGTCATAAGATTTCAGGGGCCTTTTTTTCTGTCCATATGGTGCAGAAAGATTAGGTTGGAGTTGCCTAAAATCTTCAGGGTGTGCTACAGATGAGCAGGACTGTGAGTCAGGGTGTGTCTGGATGGGCTTGGGGCTGGAAGCTCTCTTGCAAAAAACCAGAGGAGTTCAAAAACATCGTATGGATGGCAAAACTTCCTGCCACTCAGGCCCACTGCTGGCTGTGCCCCTCAGTGGGATGGAAGAGATCTCCAGGTGGGAGATGACAGCAGGTCCCAGCATCTGTTGGGCAATGATGGGGCTGGGTCAGGCAGGCAGAAAGGTTTCGTGGTTCTCCTGGCTCGTGTCCTCCCACAGACACAGCAAAATGTCCCAAAATCATGGAACAGAATCACAGAACCACTAGGGCTGGAAAAGCTGTGACTGATCCCCCACCAGTGCCGTGTCCAGTGGTAAATATTTCATTCCTCCAAATGGCAGAGCTGCAGTTCTGTTGATCTCAAACCACATTTTGGGCAGTGTTGAGCACGGTGGAGAATAAGAAGCCACAGTCAGTGTTTACCTTGGGAGGATGAAGCAGCAAAGGCACCAGGGCAGGATCCCACCCCTCAGCTCTCCTGGTTTTGCCTGACACTGAGCACTTCACCAGCCCAGGTCAGTGACTTTCTGTTCTGCTCCACATGTGAGTTAGCTGGAGAGAAAAAAATGGAGAGAAAAAAAATGGAGAGAAAAAAAATGGAGAGAAAAAAAATGGAGAGAAAAAAAATGGAGAGAAAAAAAAGATGTGTAAACAGCTCCATAAAAAAGCAGAAAGAGGGCAGGGAAGATTCCTGAGGGGAGGATTCCCAGGCCATGCTGGCTCTGTGTTGTTCTCATTATCTCGCTGTGTCCCAGGGCCCCTTGCCCAGGGTGAAAGCCCAACAGCCCCAGGAGCTGAGCCTGGGGAGCAGCTCCCACTGGCACTGGGGAAGGGCAGAGCTCTGCTCAAATAGCTCTGAGCTGAACTGGAGCTTGCAGGACAAATTGGCAGAAGGGAACAACATCCAGGAGCAAAGAGCTTGGCTGTGGAGATGCCTGGCTTGCAGCATCCTCACACGGGATTCTGAACCTGGTGATTGGGAATCCTGAGGAGATTCTGAGCCTGCTCCCATTCTGAACTCTTGCAGAGTTCCTCCCTGGATGTCTGTGTTCCCTGCCTGCAGCTCTTCTCCAAAACGTCTCTGCAACAAAAGCCCCGAGGAGCCTCTGCTACAGTAAGAAAATGTTTGTGGGGGAGCTGGAGGGCAAAGTGTGGGGGATTTATCAGCACATCTGCCAGCACAGCTGGACAGCAGGGTGGAGAGGGAGTGAAAGACGGAGAGGTAAAGGTTGAGGGGAGAGGAAGGGGAAGAGGGAGAAGGCAGAGAAGGAGAAAGAAGGAAAGAAAGATGGGAGAGCTGGGGGTGCTCACCTGGACAGGAGAAGCTGCAGGGAGAGCTCAGAGCCCCTGGCAGGGCCTGAAGGGGCTCCAGGAGAGCTGGAGAGGGACTGGGGATAAGGATGGAGGGACAGCACACAGGGAATGGCTTCAAAGCAGGATTTGATGGGATCTTGGGCAGGAATTGTTCCCTGTCAGGGTGGGCAGGGCTGGCACAGGGTGCCCAGAGCAGCTGTGGCTGCCCCTGGATCCCTGGCAGTGCCCGAGGCCAGGTTGGACACTGGGACAGTGGGAGGTGTCCCTGCCATGGCAGGGCTGGGATTAAATGAATTTTAACGTTCCTCCCAACCCAAACCATTCCAGGGTTCTTTGACAAGGTGGGGATTGGTCAAAGGCTGCACTCGGTGATCCTGGATTTGCAACCTCAGTTTTTCTGTGATTTACTGCTGGGGCTGCTGCTTGGATCCCCCTAGGAGAATAAATCTGCATTTTCTGGTGTCTCAAAGACATGGATCCAGTTTCCATCTCTGCAGAAACCCAGGCCCTCCCAGCACCTGCTCTGCCCACCAGCAATCCCAAATCCCGAGGCACTGAGGAAAACCTGAGTGCCTTTATCGGTGCCAGAGAATTAGAGATGAGCTGGAGCATCAGGGATTGTTTCAGTGCCTGTCTCACAACCCCATTCCCTCAGGGAAATGATCAGGAGGGCAGAAATTTTCCAGTGGGACTCCAGTTATTCCGTCAGGGCTGGCAGCTGAGGTGCCTCAGTACCTGCTGGTGATTGCTGAGGCTCCTTCTTCATCCCCTTCGTGTCTTTATTCAAGTGCTTGGCTGCCAGCGTCATCCCTGGGACAGATTTTGGGCACAGTGACAGCAGCAGTCCTCCCACACTGTGTGTAAATCAGGCATAAAAAGCTACAGAGTGAGTCCTTGCTATACATCCGAGATGGAAAAGCCCCTCTCACATCAGGAGAATAAAGCCTGATGCTATTTTAGGCCTTCAGCACAGATGTGCAATAAACCCCCCATGTTTCCTGCCCAACATTGCTCATGAAATAACTCCAGTAATAACCTGCAGAGCTTGCCATAAAGCCACTTTGCATCCTTGATTTGCACAGACTGGACATGAAAGGAATAATCAGAAAGCTCAGGTTGTGCTTGACCTGGTGCTGTCCATCCAGGGCAGGAGGGATGCTGGGTTTATTCCAGCACAGGCACTGCCTTGGTGCCTGAAAATAGAAAAGGACCTAAAGCAAAGCCTTTTATGTATCTTCAGGCCATTATCCTTGGATCACAGCGTTCCTGGAAAATCTACAGATACAGAATAAGGTGAATAATCTGATTTTTTTTTTTAACATATATTCTGGTTTTTCCATACATGTTTTTCATAGGATGAAAATCCAGTTTGTATGCGCAGAAAAATGTGAAAGATCCATGTCTGCCTGTGCCTGTGAGCTGTTCTGGGGAGGGCTGGGTGGTGGGAGGCAGCACTGCCAGCTTCAGCCTCACAGAGCACATTTCTGACAGGGCACCGCGGCACATATGGAAAAAATCAAGCAGAGCTGAAGTATTACAGAAAGCACTAAAAATCTGCTGGGTTTTTTTAATTCTGTCCTTTAAAAAGAAAAGCAAACAAGTTCAGCTGACGGGTTTATTATTCAAAAGGTCGATTTTACGGTGTTCTGCCTTTTAGAGAACTCAGGCGATCCCTGTTCAAACTCAAATGTCAGCGTTTTGTCACTGCATATGTTGTTGCACAGAGCCATAACGGGGTAAAAAAAATAACGGGAGAGGAGCTCAGTGTGTGTGAGCGAGGCAGCTCCGGGAATGCCCCGAAGGGCCCGGTGGGACCCCAAGGCATGGGAAAGGGCTGGTGGAAAGTCTGTGTTTGCCTTGCAGCAGGAAGCGCCCTGGCGTAGCATGAGTGCCCGTGGCGCTGGGGGCCATGCCCTTCTCCAACAGCTCTGAGCTCAGCCCGTCCTTCCTGCTGGCCAGCATCCCGGGGCTGGAGGCGGCCCAGGCCTGGCTGGCCATCCCGCTGTGCTCGGCCTACGTGCTGGCCCTGCTGGGCAACTGCGCCGTGCTGCTGGTGGTGCGCGCCGAGCCCAGCCTGCACGCGCCCATGTACCTGTTCCTGTGCATGCTGGCCACCATCGACCTGGCGCTGGCCACGGCCACCGTGCCGCGCATCCTCTGCTTCTACTGGTTCGGCAGCCGGGAGATCGGCTTCGGGGCCTGCCTGCTGCAGATGTTCCTCATCCACGCGCTCTCGGCCGCCGAGTCCAGCGTGCTGCTGGCCATGGCCGTGGACCGCTACGTGGCCATCTGCCACCCGCTGCGCCACGCCGCCATCCTGACCAACGGCGCCACGGCCAAGGTGGGGCTGCTGGCCATGGCCAGGGGCGTGCTGTTCTTCCTGCCGCTGCCCCTGCTGCTGCTGCCCCTGCCCTTCTGCGGCTCCCGGGCGCTCTCGCACTCCTTCTGCCTGCACCAGGACGTGATGAACCTGGCGTGCGCCAACACCACCCCCAGCGTGGTGTACGGGCTCACGGCCATCCTGCTGGTCATGGGGCTGGACGCCGTGCTCATCTGCCTCTCCTACCTCCTCATCCTCAAGGCCGTGCTGCGCCTGGCGGCCTGGAGGGAGCGGCTCAAGGTGTTCAGCACCTGCATCGCCCACATCTGCGTGGTGCTGGCCTTCTACGTGCCCCTGATCGGGCTGTCCGTGGTGCACAGGTTTGGCAAGGACCTGGCGCCGCTGGTCCACGTCGTCATGGGCAACGTCTACATCCTGGTGCCCGCTGTGCTCAACCCCATCATCTACGGGGTGAGGACCAAGCAGATCCAGAGGAGGATCCTGAGCCTGATTCACGTGGCTGACAGAACTCCCCGGTGAGCGGGGCTCTGCCCCCGTGTCCCCGCTCTGGCTCATCTGTTTCGCACTCGGAGGCCTTGGGGCTGGGCTGTCCCCTGCCTGTGCCCCGAGGTGCTGCCACCAGGCAGGAGCTGGCTGTAAACTCCTTCCCACAGTGTTTGCCCTCACCAAACCTGAAATGGCTGCGATGATCTAAATCCGAGCCCGGCCCGGCAGGTTCCACGAGAAGGGAAAAGTGACTCAGCAAACTTGCACAGATGTCCCAACACTGCACCCCTTGGCTCCTGGCCCACCTCTAACAGTGGCAGAGCAGAGCAATTGCTGGATGGTTTGGGATGATTTAGTTAATTCGTTGTTTCCACGTGGGACACAGCCACATTCCAAAAGTTTTGCCAGAAAATTTGCACGTAGCATCATTCTGTAAGTAAAATAATTACAGGACACCTGTCCAAAGTGACATTACAGATGCAGAAATGCCTTTCAAAAAAAGAACATCCACCTCTGTGGTCTTGTTCTGACCCGTTGTGTGCTCTGTCAAGACCTCTCAACCTCCTCATAGCAGACGCTGTGGAAAAACTTCAGACTCAGAGTTACTGGCAGCAGTTGTAAAAATAATTTAAATTAATAATTGTATTCAATAAAATGAAAACATCTCAAGGGAAAAAAATAAGCAAGTTATAAATGTTAGTGATTATTCCAAGCTGAAGGAAGTCTCATTTCCAAGCCAAAGCTGTTCTGCACTGGGAATTCCCAAAAACTCCTTTCACTGCCACCACTGAACAGAGTCTGGCACCATCCTCTGGCACACCTTGGGGAGATTGGCATGGGTGGGTGGGAGCCCCTCTCAGTGCTCTCATTATCATGGGCTGTGGTTTCACAGGAGTTGGGGCTGCACTCGTGGGAAGTCAGGGATGTGTTTGCAGTTCCCCCTGCAGCAGACCCCGGGATGCCTCAGGGAGGGTTCTGGGGCTCAGCTCCCGTTTGGTCATGGTGGGGTTTGGTGGGTTTGGGTTTTGCTGCACAAGGGGTGGCACAAAGGCCCTGCCCGGGCATTTCTCAGGGATCTGCACTCAGAGGTGCTCCCAAACCTCAGTGTCTCCATTAGTCTCACAGAATCCCCAAATCCCCGGGGCTGGCAAAGCCCTCCCAGCCCCTGCAGTCCCAGCTGTGCCCCATGGCCACCCTGGCACCCTGAGTGCCACCTCCAGGTGCCACCTGCAGGGATGGGCACTCCAAAGCTCCCTGGGCAGCCCCTGCCAAGGCCTGAGCTCCCTTTCCATGGGGAAATTCCTGCTGCTGTCCAAGCTGAGCCTGCCCTGGCCCAGCCTGAGGCCGTTCCCTCTCCTCCTGTCCCTGTTCCCTGGAGCAGAGCCCGACCCCCCCTCCCTGCCCCTCCTGCCAGGGACTTGTGCAGAGCCACAAGGTCCCCCCTGAGCCTCCTTTTCTCCAGCCCGAGCCCCTTCCCAGCTCCCTCAGCCCCTCCTGGACTCTCCAGAACAGAGGCCATGTCCAGGTGTCCAGGCTCTTGTCCCTGCTTTAGATGGGATCTCCCCAAAGGCTCTGCTGTGTGCCAGGGTCTGTCTCCAGTGCTGCAATATTTGGGGCAGTTTGGTGCAGTTTTTTCCCTGTGCCAATGAACACTGAGAGCAAACCAAGCCTCACTTTTGTAGTCTGTGCTGGTACAGCTTCAGTCTTGGTATAACCTTCTCTGCTGAATTCAACCCCAATTTATTTTGAAATAAATAGTTTCATTTAGGTGACTTACAAGTGGCTCTCATCTGAGACTTCAAGGTAAATCTGCCTCCTGTCATTTTTGGCATATTCTGGTTTAATAGAGCTTAGAAGGGTAAAAAAAATCATAAAAATGAAAACAGTCTGTACCTGCCTGATGTGATTTGGGAAATGTGAATGGAATTTTGGAGGCATTATGGGTCTAAACCCTTTTCAGGTGGCCATGGCACTGAAAAACGGCTCCTGCTCATTCCCCATATGTTCCTTTTTTCCCTCTTGTGCTGAGAAAAAAAAATTAATAAAGAAAAATGAATGAACCAGCCTGGAATGCTGTACTGTATTTCTTGCTCATTTATTTCTCAGAGAGTTAATAGAGCCTCGGCACAGGAAGGCATGATGGATTTCTCCTGGGTGCAGATGAAAACTCCCTCACTCACGTCTTGTTTTCCAAAGTTTAGCCGTGGAGTGTTGCTTTGCTGGGGAGCAGGACGAGCTGGGATACGGCACAGTGAACACGGCAAACACTTTCCTTCTGGAATGGCCAGTGCTGAGCCCCCAGGTCACCTCTCCTGCAGCAGGAAAACCCAACCAGGCCCTGGGGACACCCAGCCCACACCTCCTCCATGAGCAGAGCCAGAGCCAGAGCCAGAGGTGGGGATGGCCCAGCTTAGCTGGGACAGCTGGGGTCACTTGACTGAAAAGGGAAGGGTTGAGACAAGGAGAGGGATGGTGGGAGGGAGGGAGAAAGAAAGGAGAGGTGGGAAGAGGATTGGGAGCCTCAGGAGCCTGGAGGTGCAGTAGAGGCAACAAGGACACACAAGAGGCTGTAGCAGCTGGAGTCTCCTGGGAGATGACCTCCAAGTATTCTTCTCCTCTTCTCTTTTCTCTTCTCTTCTCTTCTTCTCTTCTCTTCTCTTCTCTTCTCTTCTCTTCTCTTCTCTTCTCTTCTCTTCTCTTCTCTTCTCTTCTCTTCTCTTCTCTTCTCTTCTCTTCTCTTCTCTTTTCTCTCTCAGAATTATTAAGGTTGGAAAAGCCCTCTAAGATCATTGAGTCTGACCATTAACCCAACCCTGCCAGGTTCCCCACTGCAGCAGCTCCCTTAGCACCACATTCATGGTTTTAGAACATCTCCAGGCCTGAGCTCCCTTTCCATGGGGAAATTCCTGCTGCTGTCCGAGCTGAGCCTGCCCTGGCCCAGCCTGAGGCCGTTCCCTCTCCTTCAGTTTCCACCCATGGAAAGGGAGCTCAGGCCTTGGCAGGGGCTGCCCAGGGAACTTTGGAGTGCCCATCCCTGCAGGTGGCACCTGGAGGTGGCACTCAGGGTGCCAAGGTGGCCATGGGGCACAGCTGGGACTGCAGGGGCTGGGAGGGCTTTGCCAGCCTCGGGGATTTGGGGATTCTGGTCTAGTGGAAGGTGTCCCTGCCCATGGCAGGTGGTTGGAACTCGATGATCCATCAAGTTCCTTCCAACAAAAGCCTTTCTATAATTTTATGATGGCTCTTAAATCTCCTCCAAATCCAAACACTGGAACAAACCAGGGACAAACCAGTAAAACACAGCCCTGTTTGCCAGGTCATCGGCACTGAGTGGGTTAAAAACTGCCACCTTCTCCTCTCTAATTACACCTGAGCTCCCTGCTGGGACTGATGTGCCAGGCAGAAAAACATCTCTGGTCTCTGCAGAGCAGATCCCCCGAGGAGCTGGGTGAGGATTTGGGGCTGGGGCAGAAATTCCCGGCTCTGCAGGAAGGGCCCACCCCTGCCTGCCCCGGCCCTTCCAGCTGTGCTCCCTGCCCCTGGGCTCTCCACAGCTAGAGCACCATCAACAGAGGCAGCTGCCTGGAAGGAGGGGAAGGAGAAAATTGTCAGGACTTGCGATTCCCGGGATGTTTAAAGCCACGAGGAAAAAGCTGGGGACTGTCCCCAGAGTGTAAATGGAGTGTCCCCAGCCCAAAGCACCTGGGAGGTTTCCAGCACAGCCCTGAGTGCCCAGCTCCGGGATGGGCTGCGATGGTCCCAGTGTGACTCCAGGGTGCAGCGGGACCAGAGCCCGGCTCGGCCACATCAGACCCTCAGGGAGGAAAAGCCTGGCTCTGCTCTGGGCACTGCCCATCCCTCTGCTGCCTGCAGGTCCCCAGCAGGTCCAGGAAAGCTTCCAAAGGCCTCCAAAGGCCTCCAGCAGCCTGGTCTGCCCTGCAGGGCTCCAGGGCTCCTTTCTGCCAGCTGAGCTGAGCAATGGGCAGGGTCCGGGGCAGCCCCTGCCCTTGGGGACAGAACGGCAGCACTGGAGCAAGTGGCTCTGGAAGGGAGGGACTGGGGGGACTGTCAGCAGTGACCCCCAGGCAGTGCCTGGGCAGCGTGGTGGCAGAGCCAGGAGCCCAGCACAGGGCCAGGGACACAAACACACGTGTGCAGTCTGGGGTGGTGCTTTGACAGCCAAAGGCAGTGTTCCCATTGCTGAATAAGGCCAAAGATGAACATTTTGTGGGCACTCCGTGTTTTCAGGAATTTTATCTCGTGAAGGGAGTGGTGCCTGTGGCACAGCTGCCAGGAAAGGGAGATCACAGGATCCCAGAATCCCAGAAGGGTTTGGGTTGGGAGGGACCCCAAATCCCACCCAGAGCCAGCCCTGCCATGGCAGGGACACCTCCCACTGTCCCAGTGTCCAACCTGGCCTTGGGCACTGCCAGGGATCCAGGGGCAGCCACAGCTGCTCTGGGCACCCTGTGCCAGCCCTGCCCACCCTGACAGGGAACAATTCCTGCCCAAAATCCCATCCAGCCCTGCCCTCTGGCAGTGGGAAAACATTTCCCTTGTCCTGCCACTCCTGGCCCTTGCTCCAAGTCCCTCTCCAGTTTTCCCCCATCTTGCACCATCACTCTTTCCTCTTGGTGCATTCACATCTCTCCTTGTCCCCACAGAGGCTCTCCCAGGAAAGTTTCCTCCTGCCTGAACTCCCTTGTTGAGGCCATAAACCAACACCACCCTGCTTTGACCTCATTCCCAGTCCTATTTAGCTCCTGGTTCCAGCCCAAGCCAACACAGCAGCTCCAGCTGGACACTGGGATTCACTCCTAGGAGCTGTTTGCATCATCCCCTTTGACACAGCAGATCAGCCAAAATGAAGAGGAAGAAGAAGGGAAACAAGAACAAGAGGAACAACAACAATAAGAACAATAAGAACAGCAAGCACAACAAGAACAAGAACAAGAACAAGAAGAACAAGAAGAACAAGAAGAACAAGAAGAACAAGAACAAGAAGAAGCACTGGATGAGTCTGGGAGTCCTGGGGAGCCTTGCAGAGGTGCATGTAGACATTCACTGGCAGCCTGGAGGGAAGATGCTCAGGCAGCTCCTGTTTGAGGCTGGGATATAGAAATATCCATTTCAATATTCGTAGTTAAGGGAAAGTGATCTGGGCTTTTCTGGGCTGCTTTTCACATGTCAGCTCTGGATAAATATCAGCTCACTCTGACAGTGCTGCTGCAGCTGCAGGATGATCACTTTTAGAGGGAGGATGTCCATGTCATGCCCTCAGACCCTTTTTTCCTGCACTGAGAGCTGTGCACACCATTGATCCAAGCCGGGCAGAGCAGGGGTGACACAAACTGCCTCGGGCAGTGCCAGATGTGCCCAGTGGGTCCTGACTGCCAGCTGAGATTCTGCTTCCTACAGAGCAGGGACTGCACCAGGGAGGGGCCACAAACCTGTAAGGAAGGACAATTCTTGCCGATTTTTCAGCCTGGCCAGGTGGGTAAGTAGGACTGAAATCTGTTCCCAGCATGCAGGAGCATTCCTGGGCAGCACAGGGAGCTGCCAGAGCCCTCCCCTCCAGGAGAGGGAGGTGTGGTCATTGGTACTTCATTCGTGCTGGAAATCAGCGCTCGGGTTTGTACATACAGGCGTATCCAAACCCCAAATCTGCCACCCTTGGGCTGGCAGATGTTCCCCGTGCTGCTTTTTGGCATCCACAAGCTGCTGGGTGCTCGGCAAAGCAGGGCTGCACTGCCTGGGCTCCCAGCTGTGCTCAGCTCTGAGCTGCAGAAACTGCCTGGCACAAAAAACTTCCCTCAGGCCTCTGCTGCCAAGGGTATTTTTAGAGGAGGAAAAGGTCATCAAGCCTGAGGTTTTATTCACAGAAAAAGAAAAAGACAGGTGCAAATGACTTAATAATAATAATAATAACAAGAATAACAATAATAATAAGAAAAATAGTTCTAAAGTGAGGATGAGGCTCCTGGCCATCATGCATCCATCATCCATCCATCCATCCATCATCCATCATCCATCCATCATCCATCCATCCATCATCCATCCCATCATCCATCATCCATCCATCCATCCATCATCCATCATCCATCCATCATCCATCCATATCCATCCATCATCCATCCATCCATCATCCATCATCCATCCATCATCCATCCATCATCCATCATCCATCCATCCATCATCCATCATCCATCATCCATCCATCCATCATCCATCATCCATCCATCCATCATCCATCATCCATCATCCATCCATCCATCATCCATCATCCATCATCCATCATCCATCATCCATCCATCATCCATCATCCATCATCCATCCATCATCCATCATCCATCCATCATCCATCCATCCATCCATCCATCATCCATCATCCATCCATCCATCATCCATCCATCCATCATCCATCCATCCATCCATCCAGAGGCTCCTCCAGCTTCACAAGCATTCTGATTTTCAGGAGCTGTCCTTCTCCTGGCCAGGAGCTGATCACAAAGGTAAAATTCCCTTTTGCTGTTCCAGCCATGTCAGAACTCCAGAGCCCCATTGTCTCAGGGACACAGAGCTTTGCTGCCTGTCCTGATTGCTCTTTCACGAGTTTGGGGAATTCTTTTGCAGGATGAGAAGGATTTACTATGGGATCTGCTGTGGGATCTCTGCCAGGGCAAAGAGGTTGCACCAGGAAAATGAGCACCAGGCTGAGACCCTTCTGAGGGCCTTGGCATTGAGCAGCAGGATTGACAAATCTTCACGAGGTTCCCCACACCCACAGATGTGTCACACTCACAACTGATGTGTCACACACTACAGATGTGTCACCACCTCCAGCACGAGTGGAGAGAGGACAAGAGTGCTTTTCAAACTCCCTTCTCTGAGCTTGTGCAGGACTCCTGGTCCCAGTGATGCCCTGTCACAGTCAGGTGTCACCAGGTGATACCTGGGGGGCTCTGGGGGTGCAGGGGCTGCACAAAGCTCGTTGCAGCAGAAGGAAGCACACTGTCTCTGTGGAAGCGAGGATTTAACACCCCATGAAGACACAGAGGACAGCTGTGATCAGTCCAGAGCCTGCTCTGCTGTCCTGTGCAAGCTCTGGCAGCTCTCCGTGCCCTCCACGCACTCCCTGGTGACAGCACAGAGCAAATCGAGTCCTGCAGCAATCCCAGTTCCCCTCTTCCCCCCACAAAAGGATTTCATCAAAGCATTTAGCTGTGGGATTTGGGATTTGGGACATCCATGGTGGGGGGGCCCCTCCAGCTGGAGCCCCTGTCCCACAGGGTCCAGAAATGTCCCTGCCATGACAGGGGGTGCAACAAGAGCAGCTTTAGGTCCCTCCCAGCCCAAACCATCCCATGATTTCTGGTGCTCCTGTGCCCCCCTGCACCTTTGCTGTCTCCCCTCACTCCCTTCAGTGGAAGGAAAAGGGGAAAGGCTGCAGCGTTCTCCTGTCTCGTGTCTGTGCAGCACCTGGCACTGGGGCTGTGCTCCCAGGACCCACAGAAACAGCAGCAATTACCAGAATTTCTCTGTCACCCACGCTGGCCCCCAGGGCACAGGTCACTCTTACAGGTCTAAGGCATTGGCAAATCCAGAACGTTTTGTTTCCCTTCATTCCAAGTTCATTCGTTATTCCAGTTGCTGCTGCCATTGTACAACCCTAGCTGCTCCCAGTGCCAGGCACTTCAGTCGAGATTTATTAGGAAAACACACAGCAACTCTAATTCTTATCAGGGATATTGTTATTGCAGCTACAGCTGTGAGGAAAATTAGGCAACGTGCACAGCCCAGCGCTCATCTCCTACAGAACTGTCAGCTCAGGGCTTCCAACCCCAGCCCACAGAGCCCTGAGGGAAAGGCTGCTCTGTGGAATACAAATCATAACAGAAAAGAGATGCTGAAAGGGCTCAAGCTTTGAATGCAGAGCAGTGCCTTTGGGGTTGTAAAAAAAAAAAAAAATAAAAGCAAATAATAAAAATGCCCCTCAAGCTGACACTAATGAGTTCCCGACTTGCCCACTGCTCTTTTTATGGGCTGGTGTGGGAGAAGTTAAACTTTTCCAGCCCCCAGCATTCAAGGAATTCATACTCAATCTGTCTATGTAAACAGGGAACTTGGCATTGTTTAACTGAGGGCTGAACTCATCAGCATGCCATGAGAAATGGAATTGGTGTCTTTTCCACTGCCCCACGTCTCAGACAGAGCTCCAGACATCTGTGCCTCCGCTCCTCACTTCAGCAGCTCAATAATTAGCCAGATAAGTTAGATCAGCAGCAGCTTTCCAGTGTGCTCTAATGGTCTCCAACACGAAAATACAGATTTGAGCCTTGAAATCTGAGCGTGCAAACTCGGACGTGCACGGCATCCTCATCCTCTGCAACATCCCACAAAAACCAGCAGATGGATTTATCCTCTGTGCATCACCCACTGCTCCGGGCTTAGTAAAAATGGGTGGAAACTGGGACAAGTCCCACCCTCCACCCACGGGGCTGCCCTGCAGGAGGGACATCCTGTCCCTGTGCCATCCATGGGTCTGCTCACCTGGGCACACACAGGCAGGAATGGTCTGAGCCCCTTTTGGCTGTGTCCTTGTGGGACAGCAGCAGGGAGTGGCACAGGCTCAGGATGGATTCTTCATCCTTTGTCCGTGTCCCCGTGGGTGTGCACGGGCTCAGGATGGATTCCCATCCCTTTGTCCATATCCCTGTGGGTGTGCACAGGCTCAGGATGGATTCCCATCCCTTTGTCCGTGTCCCTGTGGATGTGCACGGGCTCAGGATGGATTCCCATCCCTTTGTCCATATCCCTGTGGGTGTGCACGGGCTCAGGATGGATTCCCATCCCTTTGTCCATATCCCTGTGGGTGTGCACAGGCTCAGGATGGATTCCCATCCCTTTGTCCATATCCCCGTGGGTGTGCACGGGCTCAGGATGGATTCCCATCCCTTTGTCCACATCCCTGTGGGTGTGCACAGGCTCAGGATGGATTCCCATCCCTTTGTCCATATCCCCGTGGGTGTGCACGGGCTCAGGATGGATTCCCATCCCTTTGTCCACATCCCTGTGGGTGTGCACAGGCTCAGGATGGATTCCCATCCCTTTGTCCGTGTCCCCGTGGGTGTGCACGGGCTCAGGATGGATTCCCATCCCTTTGTCCGTGTCCCTGTGGGTGTGCACAGGCTCAGGATGGATTCCCATCCCTTTGTCCGTGTCCCCGTGGGTGTGCACAGGCTCAGGATGGATTCCCATCCCTTTGTCCGTGTCCCCGTGGGTGTGCACGGGCTCAGGATGGATTCCCAGCCCGGTGCTGCCCTGTGGGATCCTCCAAGGACGCTCAGCCCTGCCCCATGGAGGAGCCTGGGCAGCACCAGCCTGGGGAATCCATCCTGGGCTGAGCCGGGCTGAGCTGGGCCGGGCTGGGCTGAGCCGGGCCGGGCCGAGCTGGGCCAGGCTGGGCCGGGCTGAGCTGGGCCAGGCTGGGCCGGGCTGAGCTGGGCCGGGCTGGGCCGGGCTGGGCTGGGCCGGGCTGGGCCGGGCTGGGCTGGGCTGGGCTGGGCTGGGCCGGGCTGAGCCGGGCCGGGCTGAGCTGGGCCGGGCTGGGCCGGGCCGGGCTGGGCTGAGCTGGGCCGGGCCGGGCCGGGCTGAGCTGGGCCGGGCTGGGCTGGGCCGGGCTGAGCCGGGCCGGGCTGGGCCGGGCCGGGCTGGGCTGAGCTGGGCCGGGCCGGGCCGGGCTGAGCTGGGCCGAGCTGGGCCGGGCTGGGCCGAGCTGAGCTGGACAGGCTCCCGGTGCATCCAGAGGAGCTGGAACCATCCCCAGCCGTGGCTCACAGCACAGGCCGGGCTCTGTGATCCTGCAGGGCTTTTCCAGCCCCAGGGACCCTGGGCTCTGCTCAGTTATTCCGTGTCAAAGCCTCACGCTCCCTCCTCCACGTGCTTGACAAGAGTTGAGTTTTCCTGTGGCAAAACTTTGTGGAGAGAGGGCTGGGAAAGGGCTGAGGAGGAGGAGGAGTGGGGTGACCTGTGCACAGCAGCCCTCACCTGACCTGGGCCAAGAAAGGCTGAGGGAGATGTGATAAAAACATAAAAATGCTGCCCAAGAAGGGCCTGGTCTCTGAGGTCACTGAGAACTCCTGCACTTCAGTAGGGCTGGGGGGTAGGAAAGAGAAACTCAGCAGCAGCTCAGAATGTGACTCCTGCACGTGTCTGGCTCTCTGCTGCAGAGAATTCGGGCTAAAAGGGCACTGACAGAGCAGGGAGGAGGCAAGGGGGTGGAACAAAGGAAAGATGAGGCAAATCAGCTCTGACAAATCCCTCTGGGGGTTCCAACCTTTCTTTCTCCAAAGTCACCAAGGGATCAAAAATCTTTAACATCCACCCGCTATTTCTGAGGGGCTTTGCAGCACTGCTGCAGTTGCCATGACATCAGATCGTGGCAGTGAGACAGGAAAAGTCCTGATCCTGATCCTGATCCTGATCCTGATCCTGATCCTGATCCTGGCACAGGGGCTCAGGGAAGAGAGCAAGGAGGGCTGGTCCCATCCCTGCTGGTCCCTGTTGCTTTGTTCACCCTGGGAAAACTGCAAGGATCCCTTTGTGCCACAGGCAAAGAGATTTTCTGCCCAAATATCTCTGGGACATGACACAACATCAAAACCTGCCTGAACAGCCCCTGCAGGAGCACAGACTCTCTGGACAAGCTGGGAATTCCACTCAGTTCCTGGAGGAAACATCTTTATTTACCTCTCAAAAGCAATGAAGCATCTTTTAAACATCAGAGCAAGTCCATTGTCAGTCCCCTCGTGCCAGCAGTGTCAAACCCAGCAGTCACACACCGTGGAATGCTGTGACTGCATTCCAACCCCACCAGCTCGGGCTCCTGAAATGCTCCCTGACACTGCCACTCCTGACAGCATTCCCTTGGGAGGTGTAAAATTGTGCCTAAAAATACATGAAAAATAACCCCAGCAGGGGCAGCACAGAGCTGCTTAAAGAGTATTTTTGGCTTGTGCTAAGAAGTGAATTGGGGACTTTTTCTGCTCCAGCAATTTTGATAAGTGTGGGGAGAAGGCCAGATAAAAATAATTACACCTGATAGTCCCCTGGTTCACCTGCTCCTGACTAACATTTAAATAAGAATTCTTTAAAAGATGCTGGGAGTTGCAATCAGCACAGATTTGGCTCAGGTTGGATTTAGAGAAGATGGAAAACTCCTGAGTCCCTGTGAATTGCATCATGCAGCTCTGGAATGGTGGGAAGTTCACCCCAGCAGGATGATGGATTGTTCTCCCACAGCAGCACAAAACTTTGATGAATGAGCTGCACTCGGTGCTGCCTGGGAAAGGAAGGCAAGGAACGTCCACAACAACAGCAGAGAGTAATGACCCAGCAGAATTCAGGAGAGGGGGATTGCTCTTTGGCAAAATGGGCAGGAAAAGGCATTGGGAAATGAAGTTAAATTATAGAAACCACAGCTGTGACCTGTGCTTGGATTCCTCAGGCACTGGGAGATGGAAGCTCTCCTCCTGGAGCCCACCATGGAATCACAGAATATACTGCTTTGGGATGGGAGGGACCCCAAATCCCCCCCAGAGCCACCCCTGCCGTGGCAGGGACACCTCCCACTGTCCCAATGTCCAACCTGGCCTTGGGCACTGCCAGGGATCCAGGGGCAGCCACAGCAAATCTGGGCACCCTGTGCCAGCCCTGCCCACCCTTCCAGGGAACAATTCCTGCCCAAGATCCCACCCAGCCCTGCTCTCTGGCACTGGGAGCCATTCCCTGTGTGCTGTCCCTCCATTCCCTGTGTCCTGTCCCCATCCCTTGTCCCCAGTCCCTCTCCAGCTCTCCCGACCCTCCCAGGGCTCTGAGTTCAAAGGTTTTCTCCTGGGTCAGGGCTCTCACAGCAGATCCCTGGGGGCAGCAGAACCTCCAGGAGGGAATTCTGTGATCCCAGTGCTGCTGGCTTCACCTCACCCCACACCACTGCAGAGCTGGGAGAACAGATCTGGACAAGGCTCTCAAGCACACGATGGGATTTTGGGGTTGTTGTGTGCACGGCCAGGAGTTGGACTCGATGATTCTTTTGGGTCCCATGCCACTCAGGATATTCTGTGATTCCACGATTGCGTTTGCAGCCCCCCCTGTTCCCAGGACACTCCCGGGGGTCAGCCCGGCCCTCCGAGCCAGCCCCTGCCCTGGGAATCCTGCACGGGAAACTCGGGAATCCCGCACGGGAGATCCGGGAATTCCGCACGGGAGAGCCCTGCAGGGTTCGGGAATTTGGGGCTGTCAGATCCCCCTGCTCTCAGCCACATCCATACAGAGCACTGAAACGCCTGGCACACGAGGTTTGTCGCTGCAGGTTCTGCCCTGGGGTCTAAAAGCAGCAAAAGCTCAGCCCAGGGGTGTCCAGTTCCGAACCTGCCAAGTTCCCCGTTCAGCCGGGCCAGGCTGTCCTGGAGCTGCTCGGATTCCCCTGGCACACCCTCACCAGGAGCAGTGCCCGGGGACTTTTCCTCTTTTGTTTTCTGCATAAAGCCCCAAGAAACACAATTCTCACGGCAGCCAGCACAGGGGCTTTGGTGCCAAGGTGCCAGGGTCAGCTTTCCTGCTGTTTCCCAGAGGATTTGGGCTGGGCTGAGGAAGAGCTGCTGAGTCCTGTCAGAGCGGGGATGGGTGAGGAGCTGCCCAGGCTGCAGCAGAGCCCAGGGCTCACCAAGCTTCTCTCACAGCTCAGCATTTCCTCCAGGGACCATCTCCTGCTAAGTGGCTTTGGAACTGAAAACACGGCAGGAAAAGCATTAAAGCATTAATTAAAAGAAAGCAAATAGCAAGGGAGGTCTCCAGCCTGACAATACCTTTTCCCCACACTAGTTGACTTTTTTTTCAGTAGAATAGGAATTAATAATCTTCATTAGATTTGCCCTTTCTGGGCCTGGACCACGCTGACAAATCAGGTGGGGCTCAGCCTGGCACAGGCTGGCACAGGGCATGTGCAGGGAAGAGGCTGCCAGGCCACCACCAGACCTCCCTTCTGCACCCCCTTATCAGCCCCACCAGCACCTGGGCACGGCCAGTGCTGCCCTGGGCACCGCCCAAGGGGTGCTGGCACCCACAGGGATGTGCTGGCACCCACAGGGATGTGCTGACATCACGGAATGGGAGCAGGAAAAGCAGCAAGGGCAGAGGACATCCCACAGGATCTGTGTGCAGGTGTCACCCCAGCTGGGAATGGAGATGGGACTGAAGGCAGCACCAGTGAGGGCTGTTCCCATCCTGCTGGGGCTCAGCAGCTGCAGGGGATGCCAGAACCTTGGAGGCTGTGGGATCATGGAATGACAGAAAGGTTGGGTTGGGAGGGACCTCAAATCCCCCCCAGTGCCACCCCTGCCATGGCAGGGACACCTCCCACTGTCCCAGTGTCCAACCTGGAACTGAACATTCCAGGGATCCAGGGGCAGCCACAGCTGCTCTGGGCACCCTGTGCCAGCCCTGCCCACCCTGACAGGGAACAATTCCTAATTCCCAAAATCCCATCAAATCCTACTTGGAAGTCATTCCCTGTGTCCTGTCCCTCCATGCCTTGTCCCCAGTCCCTCTCCAGCTCTGTTGTCCCTCCTACCCCCACACACTTCCTTATCCAAACAGTTCTCTCATTTCTGCCTGAAGTCCATGAACAATCATGTCCATAGGAAACTGTTCTTATCTGTCATGAAGCCTATAAAAGTTATGAAATATTTGGGGTTTTGGTGACTCCGTGGCTGCCCAGTCTCCCTGCAGGGACAAAAACCCTTTGGGACTTGCTGTGAATCATCTTCTGTCCTCAGTGTGCACCTTGACAGCAGGAACAAAATGTCTCTTTCTTTGTCTGTCGTGACTGAGACAGGGCATTTCTGGGTCACAGGGGCTCCAACACCTTGCTGTGGGTGAGGGCGGAGAGTGGAGTGCCCAGAGACGTGGGTGAGGCAGAGCACGGTGTGAGCTGGGTGCCAGGAATCCCGGGCCGAGAGCTGTGCCCAGGGCTGTCCCTGACAAGTGAGCACATCCTTCCAGCCAAGCATCGCTTTTGCCACGTCATGCTCTGCTGCCATGCCAAGAACGAGCCCTGCCCAAAAGGGTCCTGCTCTGCAGACACCCGAACCCACCCAAAACTCACATCCAGGAAATTGAGTCGCTGCTCTTGGTAAAATCAGGCCCCCCCAAATTGCAGAGTGGGCGGCGCAGGGTGGGAGGGATGTGAATAAACAAAGTCTGGACAGGTCTTGATAGCAAATGTTTATCTAAAAGCTGCCCCCACCCAGCTGTGTGACTCAGCTGATTTTGGGGAGGTTTTTATTCCAGGGATGAGCCAGGGTAGATTAAAGTCTTCAATTTGTTTATCCTCCCCCCAGGAAAATATGAATGCTCTCAATTTCCCTTGTCTAGGAGAGACATGCAGGTTTTACAGAGGAACTCTGAGTGGTTCCTCCGAGCAAAGTCCTGGGTGTGTGACCCCGGGGGTGGCAGGACTTTATCAACCCAATACCCTTTTAGCACAGTTTCCAGCGGCCAGTCCCACCCGAAGCTCCCAAAGCAGCCAGAGCAAAGGCAGGGTGATTTCTGTGACCCTGCTGGAGCTGACAGCCCAGCCATCCCCCCAGCCCCCCACGCCCCGAGGGACACACAGAGGCACGGACACTTCACAGGACGAGCTTTATTTGCCTGTTAGAAGCTGTTGGCTCCAGCGTGGCAGGACCTTGCAGCGCTGCCAGGGCGTTCCTGCGGCTCCTTAGTGGTACTTGCGGGCCAGGGCGTGGGCGACCACACGCACCAGCTTCTGCCAGGCAGCCTGGCAGTCGGGAGTGAACTCCTTGCCGAAGTGGGCGGCCAGGACAACGACCAGGATGTCACCCAGGAGCTGTGGGGACAGGAGCAGCCTCAGGTTAGCAACGCCTGCACATCCCCACTCCAGCAGCCACATTACCCCAGGAAACCTGAGCTCTTAAAATCCTCCCCCAGGCCCTTTCTAAGATGCGCCTTAAACTCGGTCTCTGCTCTTACTCTGAAGGTTCAGGTTCTGCTACCATAAGGAAAGGGTAACCAAAAATTCTCCAGGGTTTTTTGGGCTAAATTTTTCTTTGTCCCTTCTGGCTTTGTTTTGGAGTTTCTCTCAAGCACGAACAACGAGCTCATGCTGACACGGGGATTTCTGCCAGCCCCAGCCCAGGGACAAATGCTGGGGTTAATTCCCCACTGAGATACTCTCGGATCCTCTGTGGATCCTCTTTTGGCATCCAGCTGCCATGTCCCGCTCCTCACTCATCTCTCTGCTCCCCTCTGTGCCAAACTTTGCTCTTGCTCCTTCTCTTCCCCCTCAGCTCAACCTTCCTCCCGCTCAGCCACTGCTGCCACTTTGTTCTCCCCTCCATTCCCTCCCTGACACCACGTCCACGTCCTCCTCTCCCCATCCCCTGCCCTCAGCTGGCCCCTGCACGCAGCCCTGGCACCTCTCATCTGCACTGGGTCCCTCCCCGCCCTGCCCCTCTGCCCCCAGCGCCAACCCCCAGCCCCTCTTCGTGCCCCGGGTAAATCCCTCTCCTGCGGGGGACCAGGGCCAGGGGACTCAGGGGCACGGCTCACCCTGAAGTTCTCGGGGTCCACGTGCAGCTTGTCGCAGTGCAGCTCGGACAGCTGGGAGAAGGTGTTCTTGATGCTGTCCAGGTTCTTGACAGCGTCCCCGAAGGAGGTGAGCACCTTCTTGCCATGGGCTTGCACCTTGGGGTTGCCAAGGACGGCGGTGGGGCTGGACAGGTTCCCAAAGGAGGCAAAGAACCTCTGGGTCCAGGGGTAGACGATCAGCAGCCTGGGCAGAGACACAAGCACACACAGTCACATCAGCGCTGCCCAGAGTGGCTCCCTGTACCTGCAGTGCAGCCCAGCAGGTCCCCAGAGCTCACCCACCTGACGAGAGCTCACCCACCTGGCCAGAGCTGTACCCACCTGGCCACAGCTGTACCCACCTGGCCACAGCTGTACCCACCTCGCCACAGCTCACCCACCTCGCCACAGCTCACCCACCTCACCACAGCTCACCCACCTGGCCACAGCTCACCCACCTCACCACAGCTCACCCACCTAGCCACAGCTCACCCACCTGGCCACAGCTCACCCACCTCACCACAGCTCACCCACCTGGCCACAGCTCACCCACCTCACCACAGCTCACCCACCTGGCCACAGCTCACCCACCTGGCCACAGCTCACCCACCTGGCCACAGCTGTACCCACCTGGCCAGGGCCTCGGCGCCGCACTCGGCCACGTTGACCTTGCCCCAGAGGCCGGTGATGAGCTGCTTCTCCTCGGCTGTCCACTGCACCATGGTGTTGGCTGGAGGTTTGCGTTGGCTCCGGAGGAACTCTGGGCTCTCGCTCCCGAAGGATCGCACGCTGGGGAGCCGCTGTCCAGCCCCGCTTTTATCCCCTGTGCCCGGCCCCTCCTCTGCCCCGTGCACCCCTCATTGGCTGCGCCCCCGCGGGGGCCCCAGCGCTGGCACCCGGCGAGGGGACACAGCCCCGGGGAGGGGACACAGCCCCAGGGTGTGGCCCCAGGGCAAGGTGCCCAGATGGCCTTGGCTGGTCCCCCGCGCTCCCCGTCCCTGATTTCCAGCCCCGTGCAGGGTGACATTATCTCCAATATCGCCACACAGAGTCCCAGCGCGGCCCCGTGCGAGTCCCGCAGCAGCTCCCAGGGACGGTGCCAACCCCTGAGGCTGGAGATGAGGGCTTGGGGCTCTTGGGTCCTCCCTCTGCTTGCGGCAGATTCTCCTTCTCTCCTTGCAGGACCCGCCAGGCTTTGGGTTCTCCCCTTGCTTTCCCATGAGCTCTGCAGAGTTTCACTGACCTCAGGATGACACTGCTGAAACCACAGCAAAGCCTCGCAGCCAAGAGGGAGCTCCTGTCTCGAAGAACCCCTTGGCAAAGGTCAGGCAGGGCTGGGAAGGAGATGTTACAGCCCAGGGCAAACCGCCTGCCTGCGGGGTGTTGGCTCACAGGGCGTGAGGAGAGCTGGGATTACTGGGATCCCACAGAATCCCCAAATCCCCGAGGCTGGCAAAGCCCTCCCAGCCCCTGCAGTCCCAGCTGTGCCCCATGGCCACCTTGTCACCCTGAGTGCCACCTCCAGGTGCCACCTGCAGGGATGGGCACTCCAAAGCTCCCTGGGCAGCCCCTGCCAAGGCCTGGCTACTCTTTCCAGGAAGAAAGAACATCTGCACAGATGTGCAGCCTGAGGCAGTGCCTGACCCAGGGATTCAGCAGCTGGATGAGAACTGGGAGAGGCAGCCAGGGCTCCTGGGGCTGCTCTGCTGCTCCTGTGCCAGCTGAAGGGGGTGCAGGGGACAGTGATGGAGCTCGTGGGGCACAGGAATGCCCTGGTGGGCTCTGGATGACCTCGGAGTGAAGTGTTTGTGTTTGCTGCTGCTCCCTGCAGGAGGGGGCTCAGCCTGGTCAG
This sequence comes from Acridotheres tristis, assembly GCA_037013685.1. Taxonomy (NCBI): domain Eukaryota; kingdom Metazoa; phylum Chordata; class Aves; order Passeriformes; family Sturnidae; genus Acridotheres; species Acridotheres tristis. The sequence goes on from CM072884.1 coordinate 114,788,944, forward strand.
GCTGGGGGTGGCTCTGTGCCCCAGCAATCAGCACTTGGTGTTCCATGGAATCACAGAGTCCCACACTGCTCTGGGCTGGAAGGGACCTTAAATCTCATTCAGTCCCATCCCCTCCCACGGGCAGGGACACCTCCCACTAGCCCAGGTTTGTTCCAGGTCCCATCCAACCGAGCCTTGATGGTTGTGTCTGTTCCAATCTGCCTTTGCTAATCTAAGAATGACAGTGACTTTAAAAAAAAAAACCCAAGCCAGCAACACCCCACACGCAGGAAGTTACAAGCCATGGCCCCAGTCTCCTTCACTTCTCCCTCTGCACATGGAGCTCTACTCCACTCACTCCGTGAAAGTCTTAACACATTAAACCAAGCATTGTTACCCGGTGTCTCCAAAAAGTGCCAGCGTGTTTCTGTTTGTATTTCGTGCTGTTTATTTGGGTTTTGTCCTGAACATTCCCCTGGGATCCCGTCTTAGACAAGTTTCACTTGCATGAGGGAGATCGTGGCTCATTTTATCCCATGTATGTTATCCCATGCTATTCCATGTTATCCCGTGTTATCCCATATATGTTATCCCATGTATGTTTTTCTACGTTATCCCGTGTTATCCCATGTATGTTAACCCATGTATGTTATCCCATGTTATCCCGTGTTATCCCATGTATGTTAACCCATGTATGTTATCCCATGTTATCCCGTGTTATCCCATGTATGTTAACCCATGTATGTTATCCCATGTTATCCCATGTTTGTGAGCATTTGCTGCCCCCGCCGCCCTGTCCCTCCCTCTCCCCCCATTCCCACAAAGAGCCAGACATGTCCTGGTGCTGGAGCAGCTGGTGTTTATTGGGTGTTAATTGGGTGTTTATTGTGTGTTTATTGGGTGATCAGAGCCCAGCAGAGCCCGAGGAGGGGTCCCCGGGGGTGTCTCCAGGTGCCAGGGGCTCAGTGGTACTCGTGGGCCAGCGCGTGGGCCACCACTCGCACCATCTTCTGCCAGGCAGCCTGGCACGCAGGGGAGAAGTCCTTGCCGTAGTTGGCAGCCAGGACGACGATGAGGATGTCACCCAGGAGCTGGCATGGAGGGAAGAAGCCGTGAGCTGGTGCTGCCCTGCATCCCTCCCCAGCCTCTCTGGGGAGGTCACAGCGAAGCGAGGAGCAGAGCAGATCGATCCCGGCCCCGAGCACCGGGCTCCTGGCACAGCCTGTGCCAGCTCTGGCATGCCCCGGGGTCCCTGTGTGTGCAGGATCCTGGCCCCAGCACCTTCCTGTGCCTGCTGTGCTTGTCCTCCCTCAGCTCCCACTGCGTTTAGCCCTTCCCTCCCCAGCCTGGCTGTCCCTGGGCTCAGAACCCTCCTGCCAAAGTGCCTGTGCTTTTTTTCCCTTCTGGTGGAACCACTCCCTCCCAGCCAAGCTCAGCTCTTCCCTCTAAACCCAGTCTCAGTTCCTTCCCTTCTGGCAGCTCCAGGATGTTTCTTCTGGCCAGCACACATTTGTCTCTGCATTTCTGCCCATTCCCCTGGCCTGCATCTCACAGATCCCAGCCCCAGAACTGCTCTCTGTTCCCCCCAGATGTGACTCTGCTTTCCCCTCAGTGCCCCTGCCCTCCACAGGCTCTCCACAGCCCCAGGGTTTCTCTCCAGGTCTCTCTGACTGTCAGACCCCTCTGGGACCCCTGGAGCACCTCCCGAGCCCGGACCCTCTGCCCAGCCCAGGCTGGGGCTCAGCACGGCTCACCCTGAAGTTCTCGGGGTCCACGTGCAGTTTCTCACAGTGCAGTTTGCTCAGCTGGGCAAAACATTTCTTGATGCTGTCCAGGTTCTTGATGGCCTCCCCGAAGGAGGTGAGCACCTTCTTGCCATGGGCACGGACCATGGGGTTGCCAAGGATGGCTGTGGGGCTGGACAGGTTCCCAAAGGAGGCAAAGAACCTCTGGGTCCAGGGGTAGACGATCAGCAGCCTGGGCAGAGATGCAGGGACACAAACAGACACTGAGACATTGATGCTGCAGCAGCTGCAGTGTTTCCCTCTGCAGGGGCAGCCCAGCAGGTTCCCAGAGCTCGCCCACCTGGCAGAGCTGCACCCACCTGGCAGAGCTGCACCCACCTGGCCAGAGCTCACTCACCTGGCCAGAGCTCACTCACCTGGCCAGGGCTGCACCCACCTGGCCAGAACTGTGTCCACCTGGCCACAGCTCACTCACCTGGCCAGAGCTGTACCCACCTGGCCAGGGCCTCGGCGCCGCACTCGGCCACGTTGACCTTGGCCCAGAGGCCGGTGATGAGCTGCTTCTCCTCGGCTGTCCAGTTCACCATGGTGCTGGCTGAGGGCTTGTCTGGGCTCCCTGAGCAGTGTGAGGACGTGGCTGCCCAGGATTTTTATACGGGCTTGGCCTAATCTCAGTCGCAGAGGCAGTGCTTGGGGCTGGGGAGGGAGCGGGGCTGCACAGGGGCAGATAGTGCCTTTGGACTCGGGCCAAGGGGGAGAGAGGCCCTTTCCCCTCCGTGTGTGACAGGACAAGCATCCCCTCGGCCCCGAACACAGCTGGGACCCCAGGGTGGCACAGGCAGGGTCCCTGCTGGGGACACCAGCCCCTCCTGCCCAGTGAGTCCTTGCACAAGGAAATGTGGAATCCCAGACTGGTCTGGGTTGGGAGGGACTCAGAGCCCACCCAGAGCCATCCCTGCCGTGGCAGGGACACCTCCCACTGTCCCAGGCTGCTCCAGCCTGGCCTTGGGCACTTCTGGATGCTTCCCTGTGTACCCAGAGAGCCTCTCCAGCAGCTGCACTGGTGCCCCAGGGCACTCACCATAAGCTAAAACGTAGGTTTAACTCCCTGAGGAAGAATTCCAAGGGCTTCTATATTTGAAGATTATTGAGCCATTTGAAGGAAGTCTGCAGTGCTGGGCTGGCCCCGAGGCTGTTTGCAGCAGTGGCCACTGGCCCAGGACACGGTCAGTGACACAAGCTGGCAGGGAGGCACAGACAGCCCCAAGTGCCTGGAGGATGGCCGGGTGAGCTGGGCAGGACTGCACCAGCCCCGAGCCAGCCTGCAGCCTGTGAGAGCTGGAAAAAACAAAGGCAAGCACAGCCCAGACAGTCCCAGCCTTGGGCTCACCTGGTGCTTCATCCATTTCTACAGGAAGAGTTAATTTAATTATGTTTGAAGCCCCTGCTTTCTGCCGAGGAGGCAGCAGCCTGGCTGGGAGGTTTTGGGAGCTCGAGCTGGGAGTGCCTGCTCAGGGAGGGGACACAGCCTGGCAGGGAAATGCCCCTCTCTGTGCTGAGCAGGGCAACTCCTGCAGCTCTTTTGGAGCCTGCAGAGTCCAAGGGAGATCTCCTTTTCCCAGTGCAAGCCCAGAGACCCCTGACAGCTCCTTGCCAGACAGAAGCCAGGCCCTGCTGTCAGCCTGGTGTGGATTTCTGCTCAGGGCCCATCCTTCCAGCTGGCTGCTCCCTTTGGTGTGGGTGGAAGATCTCTGAACTCCTGGAATCACAGGATCATGGCATGGCTTGGGTTGGAAGGGATCTTCGAGATCATCTCATTCCAGCCCCCTGCCACAGGCAGGGAACCTTGTGCTAGCCAAGTCTTGGCCACACACTTTCCCCTTCCATGGACAAGAGCCTTCCCTTTCAGAGACAAACCAGCCCAAGGAGGGCCAGAGGCAGCCCCAGGAGGGCCTTGGTGGCCCAAGCAGAGTTTATTGGTCCCTGATTGCAGCAGTGTCCCTGCCAAGCTTTACAGAGCCCTTATCAGCAGCCAGGGCATCCGTGCCCAGGCTCTGCCCTGGAGCCAGGCCAGCCTCCATCTCCTCCAGAACATCCACAGCCTTGTGTCTCAGCAGGTCCTGAGGGTGGCTGTGTTCCTGTTTTTAAATCCCAGAAGATTTGTGTTGGAAGGGACCCCACAGCCCATCCAGGTAGGATCAGATCAGGGAATCATCCTTGGGTTGGGAGGGACATTAAAACTTGTCCTGTCCCAACCCCTGCCATGGCAGGGACACCTCCCACTGTCCCAGGCTGCTCCAGTCCTAATGTCCAACCTGGTCTTTTGATCAACTTAGCACATTAAGGAGGGGTAAATTTCTGCCTAAGCAACGAACCTGTACAAATTTATATCCTTGCAAATGCCCCAGGAGGAGAGGCCCACGAGCAGCCACAGAGACACAGAACACAAAGAATTGCAGGAAATGCGGTTTTTATTGCCTGTCACACACACAGGTGCCTGCCGAGGCTTTAGTGGTACTTGTGGGCCAGGGCATGGGCCACCACCCCCACCAGCTTCTGCCATGTGGCCTGGCAGGCAGGGCTGAAGTCCTTGCCGAAGTGGGCGGCCAGGACGATGACCAGGATGTCACCCAGGAGCTGCAGAGGGGAAGGCAAGAGGGAAATGAGGTCAGCAGGGTGCTGGGCACCCCTTGGCCCTGCACAGCCCCCCAGGACTGGGGTAGCCCAGTGGGACCTGGGGCTGTGGCCAGGGGAGGGCAGGAGCCCTGTGCTGGCCATGGGCACGAGTGTCCACCTGCTCCATCTCTGCTTCCTCGCACATTTTCCAGCCCCCAGGCTTTTGTCTGCCTTTGCTTTTTCTGCTGTGAGACCCCACAGCCACTTCAGCCGAGGGTCAGGGCAAGGTTCACCCTCTCCATCCCCAAAGCCAGGCTCAAACAGAGGCTGAAGCAGAGGCAAACTTCCTGCCCCTTTTCTCCAGCCGTGCCTGCACAAGCCCCCAGACCTTTAGAGAATCTCCCTGTGTCTGTCACCAAATCTGCCCTTGCAGCCCAGAGCCCAGTATCGCCCTGCATTACTGAATTCCCAACCTTCCCCTGCCCGCAGCTCCCACTGCAGCCAGCCACGTCCTGCTGGGAACTAAAACACAAGGCACGGATGCCTGTTTGAAATCCCCCGGCACTGAGGTGCTCTGAGGAAGGAGGGGCAGAGGGTAAAGCTGCAAACACAACTCACCCTGAAGTTCTCGGGGTCCACGTGCAGTTTCTCACAGTGCAGCTCGGACAGTTTGGAGTAGGTGCCCTTGAGGTTGTCCAGGTTCTTGATGGCCTCCCCGAAGGAGGTGAGCACCTTCTTGCCATGAGCACGGACCTTGGGGTTGCCAATGATGGCTGTGGGGCTGGACAGGTTCCCAAAGTTGTCAAAGAACCTCTGGGTCCAGGGGTAGACGATCAGCAGCCTGGGCAGAGACACAAGCACAGACACGGTAAAGCTGCATGGCTGCAGTGTTTCCCTCGGCAGTGCAGTGGGGCAGGTCCCAGACCTGCACCCACCTGGCCAGAGCTCACCCACCTGGGCACATCCCACGTACCTGGGCACATCCCACGTACCTGGGCACATCCCACCCCCCTGGCACATCCCACGTACCTGGCCAGGGCCTCAGCTCCACACTCCTCCACGCTGACCTTGCCCCAGACGCTGGCAATGAGCTGCTTCTCCTCGGCTGTCCAGTGCACCATGGTGGCTCTGCTGGGCTGCAGGGGGGCACAGAAAGGACACAGAGAGGACACAGAGCCTGGAGCTGAGCCCAGACCCTGCCTGGTTTTATCCCCTGGGCCAGCCCCAGGCCAGCCCCCCCAGCGGGGCCATTGGCTGGGACCATTGGGGGTCCCAGGGGGCTGGGCCGGTCACACAGTGGTCACTCTGCAGTGAGGTGTGGTCTTCCAGGAAAGCCCTGAGAGTCCTTAACAGGCCAGCTCGGGACACAGGATCCTCTTATCTCCCTCTCCTTCGGGCCTGGCTGCCTGCTCAGCACAGGCATGGCCATCCCAGCCATCCCTGCACCAGGCACAGACCCCTCAGAGAGCTGCTTCAGAACCACGGGATTGTCTGCTTGGAAAAATCTTATCTTGTTCCACCCCTGCCATGGACAGGGCACCTTCCAGTGTCCCAGGATGCTCCAAACCCTGTCCAGCCCGGCCCTGAGCACTGCCAGGGATGGTGTTGGTGAAGCAGAGGTCTCCTCCTCAGCTCCAGGTTGGCAGAACACCTGTGTGGGGTGCCAGGTGTGAGCCCTCAGTGCTCCCTCCCTGCCGGGAGTTAAAGCCTTGCCCAAGGACAGCAGGAGCTGCCATGCCCCAGCCCCACAGCAGTGCCCATCTCCACCAGGTCGAGGTCTGGCTCCAGGCTTTTGTTTGGCTCTGGCTGTCACCTGCACAGGTGATTTCCTGGCTTCCAGGCCTGCGGTGGAGCTGTGCTCAGGAAGGAAAAGCCTTTCAGGGTGCTTGAGGTGTCAGGAGTCCAGACAAAACCACAGACACTGGAATTGTTCCAGGCCAGGCTGGATGGGGCTTGGAGCATCCTGGGACAGTAGAATGTGTCCCTGCCCATAGCAGGGAGCTGGAACTGGGGGATTATCCAGCCCAAACCATGCCATGCTTTGAATCTGTGGCTTTGGGTGTGTGGGAGGTTTAAGGAGTCTCATCCAGACCTCTGGAATTTCCGATTACAGACTGATATCCATTAATCTGAGAAGGCTGGAGAGGGACTTTTTACATGGGGAGGCAGAAATAGCACCAGGGGGAATGGCTTGGGCTGGATGGGATCTTGGGCAGGAATTGTTCCCTGGCAGGGTGGGCAGGGCTGGCACAGGGTGCCCAGAGCAGCTGTGGCTGCCCCTGGATCCCTGGCAGTGCCCAAGGCCAGGCTGGACATTGGGACAGTGGGAGGTGTCCCTGCCATGGCAGGGGTGGCACTGGGGGGGATTTGGGCTCCCTGCCAGCCCAAACCAGTGTGGGATTGTGTGATCTCAGATCCACACAGTGGCACGAGCCCCTGATCCCCTTGGGGGATTCACATCTGTAGTCACATTTTAGCTCCTCACCACAGGGTTCTATGGGACACGATGAATTTTTCCCGTGTCTGGGCCGTGGGAGAGGCCCTTGCAGTGCCCCAGGCAGTGCTGATAGCTGCACTGGGGCTGTGGGGGCAGATAAAGGTATCACCCCATGCCCAGCCTGCCTCAGCCCCTCACCTGCACTGCAGGGACACGACACACCCGTGCTGCCACAGAGATCTGGCCACTCCAGAAGGTCCAAATTCATCCCCCAGAGCTGCAGAGAGTGTGATGGAGTATGTGCAGCCCTGAATTCCCAGGCTGACATTCCCAGCCAGGCAGTGCTGGCTGGCAGCTGCTCACCCAGCTGGGGATGACAAGAAATGGCCTCGGTGGCCTCTGCATTTATTGCTTCTCTGCAGCCTCAATTCCCTGGCATTGAAATTAAAACCCAGGCTGCATCTGGGGCTGTTCCTGTTCTCAGCAATGCACTCGCCTCGTCTCTGAGAGCAGATTCATTTTCAGCTCTGCAAGGCTGAACTTTAAAAGGGAAATGATAATGATGCTTTTGTGCTGCCTCTGAAGCAGCAGCAGGGAAAAGCTCAGGGAGGGGCAGCAGGAGGGTGAGCCTGGGGCAGGCAGGACAACATCAAACACAGAGGCTGGAGGAGAGTGTTAACTGCAGCATTAATATTATTTTTAAAATATGGTTGGTAGATGCTGGCGTTTTGGAGCCTGTTGAAAAGACATGGCTTGTGGTGAGAATCCTTCAGGACTGGGTCAGGTCTGGTCTAGTCTGGTTTTACTGGTGGGGGAGCATTTTCATGGGTGGGTCACGATGGCCATAAAGAGCTGAGGGGGAAGCAGGAAGGCAGAGGAAACAAGAGGAAGAGGGGAGAAGTAATTTTCATTGAGACAGGCCCATTCCATGCTGCTGTCCTGTACTGATCCCTTTAACGGCTGCTTTTATCCCCACAGCAGCTCTTCAACCTCTCAGTCCCTTCAGACGGGCACAGCAACAGCAGCAGCTCAATCAGCATTTAATGGGATGAGGGGCTGGTGCCTGTGCAGGGACAGTCTGTCATGGCCATGGCCTTTGCAGCCCCTCTGCACATCCTGCACCTTTACCCGACCCTGCCCCACCTTTACCCGCCCCTGCCCCACATTTATCCATCCCTGCCCCACATTTACCCGACCCTGCCCCACAGTTACCCGACCCTGCCCCACATTTATCCATCCCTGCCCCACCTTTATCCATCCCTGCCCCACATTTATCCATCCCTGTCCCACATTTATCCGACCCTGCCCCACATTTATCCATCCCTGTCCCACCTTTACCCGACCCTGCCCCACATTTATCCGACCCTGCCCCACATTTATCCATCCCTGTCCCACATTTATCCGGCCCTGCCCCACATTTATCCATCCCTGTCCCACATTTATCCGACCCTGTCCCACATTTATCCATCCCTGCCCCACATTTATCCATCCCTGCCCCACATTTATCTGACCCTGCCCCACATTTACCCGACCCTGCCCCACATTTACCCGACCCTGCCCCACATTTATCCGACCCTGCCCCACATTTATCCATCCCTGTCCCACCTTTACCCGACCCTGCCCCACATTTATCCGACCCTGTCCCACATTTATCCGACCCTGCCCCACATTTATCCATCCCTGTCCCACATTTATCCATCCCTGTCCCACATTTATCCAGTCCTGTCCCACATTTATCCATCCCTGCCCCACATTTATCCATCCCTGTCCCACATTTATCTGACCCTGCCCCACATTTATCCATCCCTGCCCCACATTTATCCAGTCCTGTCCCACATTTATCCATCCCTGCCCCACATTTATCCAGTCCTGTCCCACATTTATCCATCCCTGCCCCACATTTATCCAGTCCTGCCCCACAGGCCCCCACTGGCCCCCGAGGCTGTGGCCAGTGTGGGACTGGTGCCTTGGAGGTCAGGGGTGATGTCCCACCACTGCAGATACCCCGGCAGGGGTGGCTTGGAGTGGTGCTGGGGCAGCAGGGGATGGACATCAGGAACCCCTGGAAAAACTGGAGAGGGGCTGGGGACAAGGATGGAGGGACAGCACACAGGGAATGGCTCCCACTGCCAGAGGGCAGGGCTGGGTGGGATCTGGGGAATTAGGAATTGTTCCCTGGCAGGGTGGGCAGGGCTGGCACAGGGTGCCCAGAGCAGCAGAGCTCCCAGCCAGATGCTCCCAGACTTTAGGGAAAGGGGCAGAGCAGCTGCTCTAAAGCCATTCAGGATTTCGAAAGGTTTAGGATTCATTCTCCTAGTTCAGGATGTGGTCAGTGATGAGCCCAGGGAAATGCAGCATGCAGTGTCTGAGTCAGCACAGTTTGTACAACTGTCCCTGCCTGGGACTGGCTGTGGCCTGAACGTGGCAGAAAAGAATTCCTGGAAATGCAGTTTTTTTCCTTAGAAGGGACAGGGATGGTGGGAGACACCAGGAATAGCAGAGGTGTGAGGGCTCCACAGTGGAGACTCCAGGCTGGAATTTTAGGGCAGAGTGCTGGATGTCACCCCTCAAGGAGAGTTGTCTCCTGCAGCTCCAGGCACTCTGTTTCCAGCACAAAGATTCCCTTTTGTTTCTCTGCTGTAACAATCAGGGGAAAGGGAGCGGAGCTTAAATGAATTCCTCTCTGCCCCTAGCAGAGTTCCCTCATTTCAGGATCCAGATTTAACCCTTGGTATCTTTTAGGTCTGACTCCAAGACGTGTGGAGCACCCCTTGCTCTGACTGCTCCAGCTTGACCTTCATGCCAAGTAATCATAGAAACATGGAATATCCTGAGCTGAAAGGGACAGAATCCCCAAATCCCCGGGGCTGGCAAAGCCCTCCCAGCCCCTGCAGTCCCAGCTGTGCCCCATGGCCACCTTGGCACCCTGAGTGCCACCTCCAGGTGCCACCTGCAGGGATGGGCACTCCAAAGCTCCCTGGGCAGCCCCTGCCAAGGCCTGAGCTCCCTTTCCATGGGGAAATTCCTGCTGAAAAAGGACCTCTAAGGACCACTGTGTCCAGCTTCTGGCCCTCCACAGGACCACCCCAAGAATCCCAACACTGGGATTGCTGGAATCCCAACAATCCCCAAGAATCCCAGTACTTCTGATACAAACACATTTTAATTGACTTGGAGCCTTTCACTCTATTGCTTTAATTTTATAGGAAATCTGGATCTGGAATGTGGGTTCTGGGTGACACTGCTGGGGTTGGGGGCTGAGTGCAGCAGAAATGCACCAAGAACCTGCAGGGCACAGCAGGAGACCTGCCCCGAGCCTGCCTGTCCATCCCTGTCCCTGTGTCCCTGCAAAGGGACCTGCCAGGATGTGCTGGGCCCTGCAGCCACCCCAGTGCCACAGGCTCGAGGGGACCAGGGCTGAGTGTGGTGACAGCACAAGAGCCAGGATGTCTGGGCAAAGCTAAATGTCAGTGAAGCTGCTTCCGAGTTATCCCTCAGCACAAGAACTGGGGGAGTCGAAATGGGCAGAGGCAGGATTTTTGTTAGGATTCTTGTTCCAGGACGTGCTCGCTTAGGGCAGAGATTTTCCTCCATGGTTTCCTCTCCCCCCTCGCCCTTGCTGGGGTTCCACCGCTCGGGCTGTGGCTGCCACCAGCCCAGGGCTGGAGGGGACATGGGAGGGGACAGCTCGAGGGTCGGGGGGGCCACACGGGTTTTGCAGCTGTGCCCAGGACAAGAGCCCAGCCCAGCGCCACTGGGGAGCTGTGGTGGCCCGGCAGAGCTGGGCTGTGTCCCCTCCCTGGCTGTGTCCCCTCCCTGGCTGTGTCCCCTCCGGGCTGTGTCCCCTCCCGGGCTGTGTCCCCTCCCGGGCTGTGTCCCCTCAGGGCTGTGTCCCCTCAGGGCTGTGTCCCCTCCCGGGCTGTGTCCCCTCAGGGCTGTGTCCCCTCCCGGGCTGTGTCCCCTCCCGGGCTGTGTCCCCTCCGGGCTGTGTCCCCTCCCGGGCTATCAGCCCTGCCCTGCTCCCCTATCGCCCCGGGCAGCCCCAGAGCCGCTCCCCAGAGCCCGCCCCGATAGCCCCGGGCTGCAGCCCCAGATAAGCCCGGCCCAGGGGGCACAGGCTGAGGAAATGGGGAGGGAGGGTCCGCACAGGGGCTGGGCTGGGAGCGATGGGCAGAGCCCAGGCACACTGCAGGCACAGCTCTGCTCTGGAATCGTGGAATGTTTGGGACCCCAAATCCCCCCCAGAGCCACCCCTGCCATGGCAGGGACACCTCCCACTGTCCCAGTGTCCAGCCTGGCCTTGGGCACTGCCAGGGATCCAGGGGCAGCCACAGCTGCTCTGGGCACCCTGTGCCAGCCCTGCCCACCCTGCCAGGGAACAATTCCTAATTCCCAAAATCCCATCAAATCCTGCTCTGAAGCCATTCCCTGTGTGCTGTCCCTCCATCCTTGTCCCCAGTCCCTCTCCAGCTCTCCTGGAGCCCCTTCAGGCCCTGCCAGGGGCTCTGAGCTCTCCCTGAGCCCTCTCCTCTCCTTTCCATGGGGTACACTGAGTTTTCCCATCATGTTTTTCTCTCAGGGCAGGTGAGAGCTGTTACAGCACAGGGGTTCATGGTTCCTCCATCCCACCAGGACAGGATTCACACCAGGACAAGGCGTGTGCCAGCCCAGGGAGCAGGAATGGCACAGGACTCTCCCTTCCCCCCTCCCCATGGCCACTGAGGGAGCCCAGGGCTCCATGGGCAGACTGAGCCAGGAAATGCACCTGCAGGAAATGCACCTGCAGGGAATGCACCTGCAGGAAATGCACCTGCCGGGAATGCACCTGCCGGGAATGCACCTGCCGGGAATGCACCTGCAGGGAATGCACCTGCAGGATGTTGGTGGTCCCTGTGCAGAGCAGGGAACCCTCAGCAGGTGAACCCCAGCAGCTCAGAGCAGGGGCCTTGCTGTCCCTCAGCCTCTGTCCCCAGCCCAGGTGAGCTCTGTGGGGTCTCACCTGTGCTCCCAGCCCTGCACCTGCCTCAGGCTGAGCTGCCTCTGCCTCTCACCCTTGGAGAAGGGTCCCTTGGTCGCAGCCCTGCACACAAAGTCGCAGCATGGTCTGGGGGCCACGGGAGCTGTCCTGGACCTCACATCCTGGGGTTTTCTAACAAAAGGTTTCCTGTGTGTGAGGATGGCTCCAGGGACACCAAGGCAGGCAAGGACTTTTCTCCAGCTGGGTCAGAACATGTTTTAAGGGTCTGGCTCTGCCTTTACAGCCTTTAGAACTGGCAGTGGATAGAGCCAGACCTGTTCCTGGGTTGGGACCAGTTTTGGGAGGGCAGAGGTGACCTGACTCCAGATCTGACCCCAATCTTAGTCAAGTAGCAAAAGTGGCTCTGAAGATGGGGTGGACTGTGGGGAAATCCCTCTGCAGAGGCTGAGTGGTCGCCTGGGGGCTCCCCCCTGCCCCAGGTGAGGCACTGACCCCGGTCCTTGGGGCAGCCCTTGGCAGAGCCTGGCCCAGTGCCCACACAGACCGTGGGGCTCATCCCAGCACCCCAGTGGCCCCGGGGCTTGTGAGTGAGCCACGGACTGGCCTGAAATCGTCACTCACTCTGCTCAGCTCTGCCTAAACAGCACTGGGCACGACCAGGGAGTCCCGAGAGACACCTGAGCTGGGATGGGGCCAGGACAACCCCACACATCCCACAGACCCCATTGCACCCCAGCCCAGGGCAGGATCTTGTGTGAGGCTCCTCTCCACAGCCAGGCAGAGAGAGAGATCTGAGACCAGGACCAGGGTCAGGACCAGGACCAGGACCAGGACCAGGATCAGGACCAGGATCAGGACCAGGGTCAGGCCCAGGGTCAGGACCAGGATCAGGACCAGGGTCAGGATCAGGACCAGGATCAGGACCAGGACCAGGATCAGGACCAGGATCAGGACCAGGACCAGGCCCAGGGTCAGGACCAGGGTCAGGCCCAGGGTCAGGACCAGGATCAGGACCAGGGTCAGGATCAGGACCAGGATCAGGACCAGGGTCAGGACCAGGGTCAGGACCAGGGTCAGGACCAGGACCAGGGTCAGGACCAGGACCAGGCCCAGGGTCAGGACCAGGATCAGGACCAGGACCAGGGTCAGGACCAGGACCAGGACCAGGATCAGGACCAGGGTCAGGACCAGGACCAGGATCAGGACCAGGATCAGGATCAGGATCAGGACCAGGACCAGGCCCAGGGTCAGGACCAGGACCAGGACCAGGACCAGGACCAGGATCAGGACCAGGACCAGGACCAGGATCAGGACCAGGGTCAGGGTCAGGATCAGGACCAGGGTCAGGACGAGGATCAGGGTCAGGGTCAGGGTCAGGACCAGGCCCAGGACCAGGACCAGGACCAGGACCAGGACCAGGGTCAGGGTCAGGACCAGGACCAGGACCAGGATCAGGACCAGGGTTAGGGTCAGGGTGAGGGGTCTCTCTCCCATGCCCAGGTCTCGAGCCCGTTCTCTGCAGTTTTTGGGGTGTTTTTGGGATGTTTCTGGGATGTTTCTGGGCTCTCCCAGCACAGGCTCAGGGTGCTGAGTCACGGCCCCGCAGCTGGGGCTGTGTTGGGGTGATAAGTGCGATGGCACAAACAGGAGCCTGCGGGCCGTGATAAGGCAGCCCCTGGCCCCTGGGACTGTCCCCTCTCTGCTGAGTCAGACTCTGACACAGCAGAAAACATTTCTGCTGAGCCAGAGTGGCAGCCGGGGCAAAACAGGCCGCTCTTACAATTTATTATTTATCATTTATTTTCCTTGGCAGGAGCAGGAGGGCAGCTCTGGACTCCCCAGCACGGGCTGCTCGCCCCTGGGCCAGTGAGGGGCTCTGGAGCCCCCCGTGCTGTGCATTCATTGCCAGAGGGATGTGGGACATTCCAGCCCCTCTCCATCCTCCCAGAGAAGGCTCCCAGGGGATGCCCTGCTCCCCCCTGCCCTGTGCACAGTTCCCTGTGGGGAAACTGAGGCACAGAGCCCCGGGGCTGCTCTCCAGGAATGCCATGGAATGCCCATGGCAGGGCAGATCCCCTGCAGGAAAGATCTCTTCATGTTTGCTGTCCCCTCCATCCCAGGGACACAGCAAGATAAAACCTTCCTCAGAACTAACAGAATTCCTTAAAATGTTTGAAATTCAGTGATTCGAATCTTAGCATGATGGGATCCCAGACTGGTTTGGGTTGGAAGGGGTTAAAGCTCATCCATTTCCACCCCCCTGCCATGGGCACCTTCCACTGTCCCAGAGCTGAAAATTTAGAAACTAAGAATTTTAGACTTTCTGTGCTGACAAGCACTGACCTGCAAAAAACCACTGCATTTAACTTAAAGCCATAGAAAAAGCTTCCAAAATTAAATAATAAAACTAGAATTATAAGTGTATAGTTTAAATAATAATCGTATATGATCACATAGTGAAAAATTTAAATTTTAAAGTTTTAAAATATAATAATATATACAACAAAATATATATGTGTATATATAATAGTATATCCAACAAAATAAAAATAAATAAAATAAAAATTTTAAAGCAAAAGTTTGTCTTTTTCACCTTCTTCATAAATCTAAGTAATCTTTTGTAATTAAATAAAAAATCCTGCATTGCAGACCACAAGTAGATAGTTATTAAATTAAAAGTAAAAATAATTTCTCATTTCTTAATTAAACAATTGCTCCTTTAAAAGCTTTGTAAAAAAACCAAAAACATACATCTCCATTTTTAACTTGCTAGCTTAAAGTACTGTAAAACTGGCCCAGGTTGGGATTGTGTTGGGAATGTTTTGGGATTGTGTTGGGAACGTTTTGGGAATGTTTTGGGATCGTGTTGGGAAGCACGAAGTTGTCCAGACTGAGTTCATGGATTGAAAGGCACAAAACCCACCCAGGATCTCCTGGAGCTTTTGTTGCTCACAAACAGGCCCTGAGTGAGGGTCTGGAGGCCCCAGAAGTGCCTTTTCCTTTTGGAATGGGGCAACTTCCCAGGGCACCCTCTGTGCTGGCTCATGCCCAGGGACCTCAGACCTTTGGGGGATGTAAAAGGACCAAAAACAAATCCTCAGGATGAGGCAAAAGGACCAAAACCAGACCCTTGGGATGAAGCAAAAGGACCAACCAAGTTTTTTGTTGACACAAACAGCAGCAAATCCAGTTTTTTTCAGGCAGGGAAACTGAGGCACGGATTAAAGGAGGGAGGAATGAAAAGCAAGAGTGGATGGGGCAGACCTGGTTCATCCTCCTGGAGCTCCCAGCAGGGACTGGGATTTCCAGCAGAGGTGCTGGGGTTTGGCTGCTCCAAGCCCATCCCTAGTCTTGGCTCTGGGTTTTCCAGCCAGGCGGGGTTTGTGCTGAGCTCTGCTGATCTGGGCTTTGTCCAGTCCCAGAGGTAAAACCGAGGCTGGGCTCCTGGTGTGATGAGAGGCAGAGGGAGCAGAGCTGCCCCAAACCCCGAGGCTCAGTTTACCCCACTCAGCTCCAGAGGTGTCCAGGGGCTGGAGCTGCTCCCCAGGGGTTGAACTCACGTTTGCCAGGTGTGGGAAGAACCTGCACCCCTGTCCCCAAAAATCCCTGCCCCAAATTTCGTTGTTCTGCACTGTCCCAGCCCCGCGGCTCGGGGAACCTCCTCCCTGCCCAGTCTGGTCCATTCCTGTACAAACCCAGTTCATAACTGGGGTGGGAAATGGGGCACACACGGGTGGGAAATGGGGCACACATGGGAAATGGGGCACACATGGGAAATGGGGCACACACGGGTGGGAAATGGGGCACACATGGGAAATGGGGCACACACGGGTGGGAAATGGGGCACACATGGGAAATGGGGCACACACGGGAAATGGGGCACACACGGGAAATGGGGCACACATGGGAAATGGGGCACACATGGGAAATGGGGCACACACGGGTGGGAAATGGGGCACACATGGGAAATGGGGCACACACGGGAAATGGGGCACACACGGGAAATGGGGCACACATGGGAAATGGGGCACACATGGGAAATGGGGCACACACAGGTGGGAAATGGGGCACACATGGGTGGGAAATGGGGCACACACGGGAAATGGGGCACACATGGGAAATGGGGCACACACGGGTGGGAAATGGGGCACACACGGGTGGGAAATGGGGCACACACGGGAAATGGGGCACACACGGGTGGGAAATGGGGCACACACGGGTGGGAAATGGGGCACACATGGGAAATGGGGCACACACGGGAAATGGGGCACACGCGGGTGGGAAATGGGGCACACACGGGTGGGAAATGGGGCACACACGGGTGGGAAATGGGGCACACATGGGAAATGGGGCACACACGGGTGGGAAATGGGGCACACGCGGGTTCAGGACAATCAGAAATGACCCCTGGCAGTTCCTGGCTCTCAGGACTGCCTGAACTGGAGCTGTGCTGTGTCAGATGCTGCTGCCTGAAGATGATTTTCTCCTCCTGCTCCCACTCTGTGTGATGCGGGGGATGGTTGTTGCAGAGTTTCTCGCAGACTGGAGAAATTCCCCACGCGTTCAAGTCAGCAGCTTTGTGCAGGCCTGGGTCAGTCCATGGAACAGCTGGGCTGAGCCATGGCTGGGAGGAGCCCAGCACCTGGAAAACCCCAGTTGGGGAGCTGGAGAGTGGACAAATGGGGCCCAGGCTCTGGGCATGGATGTGGGCATGGATCTGGATCTCTGCTCTGGTTTCAGGGTGCCCACAGTGAGTGGTACCAAGCGAGGTTCTGCCCGGACAGCAGTGAGGAGGAGCAGGGCTGGGCGGTGCTGGCCATGCCCACCTGAGCACGGCAGGTGTGGCTGTGGGGACAGCGCTGGAACAGCTCTCTGGGACACTCCTCTTGTCACCTGGGACCAGGCCCTGGGGAGTCCAGTGGGTCACTGCCATCCAGGCCTGGTCCTGTGTGTGTGTGAGGTGTGGGGCGAGGGTCACAGGGGTGAGGGTGGCATGGGGGACAGGGGTTCAGGGTGGGCCCGGCAGGGTCACCCTCCACATCTGGGCTGGGTCCCAAAGAGGAGCTGACCCCAGAGCAGCTCCCAGGTTTGCCAGGGGACAGTGACAGACAGTGACAGAACAGTGACAGAACAGTGACAGACAGTGGCTTTTGGGCTCTGCCATTAAGCAGCAGTGACGGTTTCTCTTAAAGTCACACAAATTCTGTCTTCCCTGGTTTGGGTTCTGCTTCACCTGGAGCGTTCTGCCTGGCTCAGGCTGCACCATCAGCCTACTGCAACACCTGGCATTCCACAATTAGCAGGCACTAATTAGGCTGCTGGAGCTGCCAGGGGATGCTGCAGCTCAGCCTCCTCAGCTGAGAACCACAGACAGGTTTGGGTTTGGGTTTGGGTTTGGGTTTGGGTTTGGGTTTGGGTTTGGGTTTGGGTTTGGGTTGGGAGGGACCTTAAAGGGCATCTCCTCCAACCCCCTGCACTGCCAGTGCCCTGTCCCCAAGTGCCACTTCTCACTCAATCTGTGCAGGGACACCCTGGCAGTGCCCTGTCCCCAGGGGAGCCCCCTGTGCTGCTCTCAGAGCTGTCCTCAGCCCCGTGCCGTGGGAAGGAGATCTAGGACACAGCGTGGGTGCCAATGGCCCAGGATGCCAGTGTCAGGATGGGATGGGATGGGCAGTGCCAGGATGGGATGGGCAGTGCCAGGATGGGCAGTGCCAGGATGGGATGGCAGTGCCAGGATGGGATGGCAGTGCCAGGATGGGATGGGATGGGCAGTGCCAGGATGGGATGGGATGGGCAGTGCCAGGATGGGATGGCAGTGCCAGGATGGGATGGCAGTGCCAGGATGGGATGGGATGGGCAGTGCCAGGATGGGATCGGCAGTGCCAGACCGAGCTCCCGGAGCCACGTCTCCTGTGTTGGTGCTGGGGAGACTCGGCCGAGCCTCTGTGCCCCAACTGAGCCCTCGCAGGGCAACTGGGGAGCCCCGGGGGCAAGTGGGGAGCTCTGAGGGTTACTGGAGAGCCCCGGGACCCCCGCATGGGCAGCGCCCGGAGCCGTGGTGCCCCCGAGGGAAGGGGCGGAGCCGGGACCCCGCAGAGCCCCCCCCGGTCCGGAGCTGCCCCGGCCGGAGCCGCGGCTGAGAGCGGAGAGCGGCTCGATGGTTCCCTCTGCTGGGACAGCGGGACAGCGGGACAGCGGGATGATGGGATGATGGGATTTGGGATGATGGGATGATGGGATTTGGGATGGGATGATGGGATGGGATGGGGATGTGAATGTGGGATTTGGGGTGTGGGATTTGGGATGCAGATGTGGATGCAGGGTGAGGCAGGCAGATGTAGAGGCAGGAGATGGGATGGGATGAGATGCAGAATCCAGAGGCAGGAGGCAGATGCAGGATGCAAGAGGCAGGTGTGGTATGTGGAAAATGCAGATGCGGGAGGTGGATGTGTGATGCAGGATGAAGGAGGTGGGATGCAGATGTGGGTGCAGATGCAGATGTGGATGCAGATGTGGGTGCAGATGCTCCAGTCCCTGCTGTCCCCATCACCCTCAGCCTGCAGTGGGACTCCCCAGGTCACCAAGGAGAGGACCCATCCCCACAAAGTCACACAGGTGCCCCGTGCCAGACACACCCAGAGGCTCTTGCTGCCACGTCAGGATTTTCATGGCAAGGTTATTTCTTCTGTTCTTCCTTCTGGCACATTCCACCTTTTCCTGGAGCAGGGACACAGCCCAGAAGTCGAGTCCCTGTGAGAGGGTTCTCTCCTGCAGAGGAACCTCGGCAAAGCCTCTGCCAGAGACAGGACCCACCTGCCTTGGGCTGGTCCGGGGATTAAAATGTCACCACGTTCTGCCCCAAGAATCACAGAATCATCGAAGCTGCAAAAACCTCCAAGATGAAGACAAAGTGTTTACCAGAGCCTGGAGGGACAGGACACAGGGAATGGCTCCCACTGCCAGAGGGCAGGGCTGGGTGGGATTTTGGGCAGGAATTGTTCCCTGGCAGGGTGGGCAGGGCTGGCACAGGGTGCCCAGAGCAGCTGTGGCTGCCCCTGGATCCCTGGCAGTGCCCAAGGCCAGGTTGGACACTGGGACAGTGGGAGGTGTCCCTGCCATGGCAGGGGTGGCTCTGGGGGGGATTTAAGGTCACTTGCCATCCAAAGCATTTCGTGGTTCCATGATTCTCTGGTGTGGTTTCTCGTTTGTGCCTGGGAGCCCAGGCAGAGCCACGGCATTCCCACCTGGAGCTGGGACCTCCCTCCCTTGTCAGCTCCTCTGCAGACCCACAGCCCTGGTCCCTACAGCCGCCAATCTCCGGGAGCTGCATTTGCTTTGCTGGTTAATCTTTAGCTCTTCTTTGTGCCCACAAGAATAGCTGTTCTCACTGATAACCCCTGCCTGATCCCTGTGATCCCTGCGGGCTCTGCTCCCTAATTAACTGATGGGAATTGCTGATATCCCTGGCACAACAGCCGTGCATATCCAGCACTCTGCTACAGAATTTTAGACTTTATTGAGGTATTTATTCATTCTTTTTTTAGCAAGGAAAGCAGGCACAGCCTCCTTCTCCATTAGACGTTACTGTGGGAGGGAAATCAATAGAGGAAATTATGTTTGCTTCAAATATTTATGTGGTGATATCACTCGGAGTATGGGCATTTCTCCAAATTAACTACATCAGGTGTGCAATGCACAAAGCCACGTCTGACCAGAGAAATGGCATGCACAGAGTCATGGAATCATGGAATGCTTTGGGTTGGAGGGGACCTTAAAGACCAGAGAATCAGAGAACCATAGAATGGAATCCCCGGGGCTGGCAAAGCCCTCCCAGCCCCTGCAGTCCCAGCTGTGCCCCATGGCCACATTGACACCCTGAGTGCCACCTCCAGGTGCCACCTGCAGGGATGGGCACTCCAAAGCTCCCTGGGCAGCCCCTGCCAAGGCCTGAGCTCCCTTTCCATGGGGAAATTCCTGCTGCTGTCCAAGCTGAGCCTGCCCTGGCCCAGCCTGAGCCTCTGATCATTGTGAAAATTCACAACTCTCAGGTGGAATTTCATTGTTCAAGTTATTCCAGTTGGCAGCAGGTGATGAGTTTGCTCTTCCATTTTTAAAAACATTTCTGTTCTTTCTGAGCTGTGTGACCCCCCCCAGCCCTGAGAGGCTCCAGCACCCACTCCTGCCCAACAGCAGCCCCAGCTCCAGCCCAGCTCAGGCCATGACTCTGGGGTCACATTTGGCTTCCTGCGGGTCAGGACTGACCTGGTTTTTGCTCTGGACTCATCACGGTGGCACCAGCAGCAGATGTTGGCCATGAGAATGTCAGCAGTGGGAGGAGGATTTTTCGGGAATTTGTGAATGTTGGACAGGCTGATCAGTGCAGTACTGGAGATGAACACAGCACAGTGTGGGAGGTGCAGCTCTTCAAGGCCCTGGTCCTCAGTGGTGGAGAAAGCGTGGATGGAATACATCTCACCGAGGTTAATCAGGGGGATTGGAAATAAAACCAAACCCCCCCAGCCCATCCAGCATCTGCAGCCCCTCCCTGGCTGCTGGACTGAGACCCAGTGCCTGGGCAGGACTCCCCAGTGGAGCTGCTGGGAGCCCAGTCCTGCACAGCCTGGGAGCCCCAGGGATCCCTCCTGCGAGTCCCTGGTGACACTGGGGTCCCCAGTACCCACCAGGACCCCAGACCTTCTCCAGTTCTCCTCTCCAGACTGTCTAGTCCTCATCTGGAATAAAAGCACCACTTAGAATGGAATTGAACCCAAAATCTGTGGGACAGGTCTGCTCAGCCCCAAAGCAACAGCTCAGCACTGCTTTATTCCTGCTAATTCCGGTAATGGTGACGAGCTGTTGTGACTGATGAGTGTTTGCATTCTGTGGGATTGACTTTCCGAGCTCCACAGCCCCAGGAACTGCTCCCATTGCAGGCAGGTGATCGTGCCCAGTGTGCCAGTCTGCAATCCCACCCTCCGAGCCCCCTCAAACAGCTCAGAGCCACTTCAGCCTCCCGAAGGGAGCTGGATCAGTGAAGCCCCCGGGAAACCGCTCCCGTGTCAGGTGGGAGCAAACAAACACAAAAACCCCATGTCGGGGCAGTCCCTCTGACAGACACCCAAGTGATTTCTGTTTGTTTCTGCTCTGGAATTTTCTTTCCTTCCAGTGGGAGGTGCCCCTGCCTGTGGCAGGGCTGGAACCGGGTTTGTTCTGAGGTCCCTCCCAGCCCAGACCTTCCATCTGTCCGTGGTTCTGTCCCCACTGCAGCCACAGCCCAGAGCGTGGCCCTGCTGGCCACGGGCTTTGCACTGACTTTGTGAGGTCTCAGGGAGCTGAGCCGGGCCAGCTTTGCTGTCTGGGAACTTGTCCTGTCTTTGTTTTCACCAGCAGAGACGGAAACCTCCCTGCAGGCGATGGCAATGGCTCTTCTGCTCCTCACTGCGTGCTGCAAACCGTGCTGGGCTGCAGAGAGCTGCACAGTCTGTGCTGAGGGAGAGGGAGGCAAGACTTGAGCACGCCGAGCTGTGCAGAGAAATAAATGCCAGGGTGGCAGGGCCTCCAGGAGGGGAGCAGGGCGTGCTGCAGAGGGCACAGGGCAGTGAGAGATCACAGGCTGGTGCTGGAGACCTCACGGCCACACACAGCTCTGGAATGCTCAGTTAAGGAAATACAAGCTCAGAGAGGGACAAAAATGGTTTGGAGGTGACAAAGAGATCAAGGAATGAGCGTCTGGTGTGGGAAAATGCAGCATTTTGGGGAAGGGGGGTGTCCAGGGATTCAGGCAGGACAGCAGGGAGAGATTCCCCTTGTTCTGCACAAGTTCCCCCTGCAAGGACAAGGTCTAGACACTCACATGGGACGACCTGGGAAGTTTTTTGGAGAGATGGGGGATCTGCACACCCATGAACTCGGTGTCTGTGCAGGAGCAGGTCACAGGAAATGAAATCCAGGGCAATGGATAATCCCCATCCCTGGAAGTGTTGCAGGCCCGGCTGGACAGGGCTGGAGCACCCTGGCACAGTGGAAGGTGCCCGTGTCCATGCAGGGGGGTGGAATTGGATGGGCTCCCATGTCCCTCCAGCCAAACACTCCTTTGATTCTGTGATTTCTGCTTTTCAACAAATTTTGTTTGGGTAAACATCAAGTCAGCCAAGTCCCTGATGATACTAAATGGTGATACAGCTCCAGGACCAGCTGTAAAATCTGCAGAAAACCCTGGTGCAGAATCCTGGGCAGGAAGGAGTGAATGCTCTGCTCACCCCCAGATTCCTGATGTCCACTGGAGCAAGAACGTTAAGCCAGGATTAGACCAGGACGTGTCTGGGAAGGGGCAGAGCCCTTCTGGGGCAGCACCGTTTTAGGGCTGGACCTTTCTGGGGCTGCACCGTTTTAGGGCTGGACCTTTCTGGGGCTGCACCGTTTTAGGGCTGGACCTTTCTGGGGCTGCACCGTTTTAGGGCTGGACCTTTCTGGGGCTGCACTGTTTTAGGGCCGGACCTTTCTGGGGCTGCACTGTTTTAGGGCTGGACCTTTTTGGGGCTGGACCTTTCTGGGGCTGCACCGTTTTAGGGCCAGCTTCCCTGTTCTGGTCCGTGGTGACTGCACAACACAGGGGACAGCTCCAGGGCAGGAGTGGGGGAAGGAGTGGGCATGAGCTGCTGGCTGAGGGTAGATCCAGTGGAGAGGGATCTGCCAAAAGGCCCCCAAAGCCCCTCGACCCACGTCCAGAAGAAGAACAGACTGCTCCCATGAAGAGAGGAACCCGATGCCAGGCTGGGGACACTCGCCTTCAAAAAGTGTCCCCCAAAGCCCCAGGGCCACCCTGTCTGGGCCAATGCTGGAGCCAGGACTGGTGATCTCCTTTCCTATCCAATCTCTCTTTCACACTCTCCTGCCTCCCTCTTCCATGTTACTTTTTTATTTCTCTCACTGTTACAAAGTAGGAGCCAAACGTGCGTGGATTTCCACACCAGGCATGGAGCTGGCCAATACAACTTGGTGAGCTTTGTTTTTTGGACCCTTCTGGCTTTTGCCATTCTTTTGTGCCCATGGGCACCTGTGACTCCTGGGTGCTCCCTTCTGCACAGGAGTGGGACGTGACACCTGCTACGACTGAGTCACCCAACACTAAAACAACAGATTTCAAAGGAAAAGCAGTTGAGATGAACACACAGTGATGCACTGGGGAGAACACATCAGATGGAAGATGACAGGCTGGTGGCTGACAATTATCTCCCAGGAACAAGCTGTCACTGCTCTGACAATGTTACAACACAGTTCAGTGATCAGCAGTTCCAAAAACAAACCAGATATTAGAAATTCCCTGGCAAGGAGCAGGAAACGTGGCCAGGCCAGTGCAGGGCATCTGGAACTGCCACAGTCCTGTGCCTCGAGGGGCAAAACTCTTCTTGTGGAGGGGCCAGAGGTGGCAAAGGGTCAGAAGAGGGTGGGGGAAGATCTGCTCAGTGACATCTCCAGTGTGAGGGGCTGGAAGCTCGAGGAGGTTTTGGACCTGCCAGGAGGGGCAGGGAGGGGGGACAGGGACAGGAGGAGAGGGAACGGCCTCAGGCTGGGCCAGGGCAGGCTCAGCTTGGACAGCAGCAGGAATTTCCCCATGGAAAGGGAGCTCAGGCCTTGGCAGGGGCTGCCCAGGGAGCTTTGGAGTGCCCATCCCTGCAGGTGGCACCTGGAGGTGGCACTCGGTGCTCTGGGCTGGGGACAAGGTGGGCAGGACCCTTCCAGCCTCAGGGATTTTGGGATCACCAGAGCTGGGTCTCCCAGAGCCTGAGGTGCTCACACATGACATTTAGATAGATTTGCTCCTCGTGATTCATGAGTGAAACAGCAGTGCTGTGAGTGCAGAACAGAGCAAATCATCCCCCAGAGGTGCTCGGCAGGAGCTCCCTGTCCCCGTGCTGAGGAAAGGCTGTGCTGAGGCTCCCAGCACCCAGGGCTGTGCTCAGGTCACTGCTCCCCTCAGCGCCTGCATTTCTGCTTTGTGCTCAGAGCTCTTGTTCTTCCTTCTGAGGCAGCAGCCTGTGTGCCATTTGCTGCCTTTTGCATTTATTCCAGCATTTGTTCCCCTCCCACAGCCCTGGGTCTCTTCTGCCTCCTGCCACGGCCCCAACCCCTGCCTGACGCAGGGTGGGTGGGGAAATGGGGTTTGTTGTGTTTGATACGACACCTGCTTGTGAGAGAGGCTGGAGCAGCCCCTTGTCACCAAAGCATCGCCCCCTGAGTGACAAACACTGGCACGGAGAGGGGGAAGCTGCTCCCCAGTGCCAGCCCTGTGCCAGCACCTTTCCCATTAGAGCTGCCCCAGGAGCTGCTGAGCTGTGCTTGTGAGGTGCTGTACAGAGTTTAGAGGCTTTAGGGGCATAAATGCAGTTAAAATGCAAGTTAGCCCCTCCCTGGTTCTCAGGTTCCCGTGTCTGCTTTTTCTGGGGTGTTTTGTGCTGCTTTAATGCTGTAAATGCTTTGTCTTGCTTCTGTGTTTTGCAAAATTCTTCTTAAAACGTGTCTGGTTTACATCCTTGTGCTGTGTCAACAAGGAATGGGAAGGAATGTTCTTGGTTAACTCTTGTTGTTGGTTGGCTAGGGGTTGTTTTTTGGGGTGCTTTTTAGAAAATGACTATAAAATTGGTCTGTAGGTGGGCAGAGGAGGCCAGGGCACAATGGTGTGACCTGTCTTTGCCCAAATCAGAGCAGGCTGGAGCAGCCTGGCCCAGGGGAGGGTGACCCTGCCATGGCAGGGGTGAGTGAGATGGGCTTTAGGATCCCTTCCAACCAAAACCCTTCTGTGGTTCTGTGATGATTCAGGTCTCTGCTGCATTTCCAGGACAGGGTTTGCAAGTCTCAGACACAGATAAAGAAAATGTTTTCCTGTCTTAACACACTCCTGAAGTCAACATGGGCCTCCTGCAGCTCCTGGTGCTGGTGTTTGGTCTGGGGTTTGGTGCTTTCTCTGAACACTCATGAGACATCCCCGGACTCCCCATGCCTTGGGGCAGAAGGTTCGGGGGCTGAAGCTTCTCTCTGGAGCAGTGGGGTGGCAGAAGGAGCCCAGTCTGGGTGGGGTCCCAGAGCATGCCCCCCCTCGCTCAGGGCTGTGGGGCAGTGCAGGCTGTCCCCGGGCTGTTTGTGCTGCTGTCCTGATGATAACGTGGGCTGACCTTGCAGCCTGTCCTTGGTGCCACGAGCTGCTGCCAGTCCCCAGGAGTGCCCAGTGCAGAGCACCTCCCTCGCTGCCTCCTGTGCCAAACCCTGGCCTGGGCTGTCCCTCTGTCCCCTCTGCTGTGCTGTCCCCTCTCTGCCCAGCTCTGTCCCCTCTCTGCCCAGCTCTGTCCATCTCTGTCCCCTCTCTGCCCAGCTCTGTCCCCTCTCTGCACAGCTCTGTCCCTCTCTGTCCCCTCTCTGCACAGCTCTGTCCCTCTCTGTCCCTTCTCTGCCCAGCTCTGTCCCTCTCTGTCCCCTCTCTGCCCAGCTCTGTCCATCTCTGTCCCTTCTCTTGTGCTGTCCCCTGTCCTGTGCTGTCCCTCTGTGCACAGCTGTGTCCCCAGGATGGCACTGGCCCTGGTCCTGGTCCTGGCCCTGCTGGCTCCTGCTGCCGGGGCACCAGGGCAGGACCCACTGCTGAACGTGTGCATGGATGCCAAACACCACAAAAGAGAGCCCGGCCCCGAGGGGAACCTGTACGGCCAGGTAGGAGCTGCTGCTGGGCTGGGTGGGACAGCCTGAGCCCCTGCACCTGCCTCCCTGCATATTATGGGCTGGATTGGGCTTGGCCACCACTTGCCTGAGGGATAAAGCCCGTGCTGGCCGGGAGATCTTTGTTTGTTTGAGCACAAGGCCAGAGCAGGGGCAGTGCTGCAGGGGTTTGTCAGCTCAGTGTCACCCCTCTGTAACCCCTCCTGAAACTCAGGGACCCCAGAGCACAGCGGGGGAAAGGGTGGTGGGGGAGGATGGTGAGGGGAGGATGGTGAGGGGAGGATGGTGAGGGGAGGATGATAAGGATGATGAGGGGAGGATGGTGAGGGGAGGATGGTGAGGGGAGGATGGTGAGGGGAGGATGGTGAGGGGAGGATGATGAGGGGAGGATGATGAGGGGAGGATGATGAGGGGAGGATGGTGAGGATGATGAGGGGAGGATGGTGAGGGGAGGATGATGAGGGGAGGATGGTGAGGGGAGGATGGTGAGGATGGTGAGGGGAGGATGGTGAGGGGAGGATGGTGAGGGGAGGATGGTGAGGGGAGGATGGTGAGGGGAGGATGGTGAGGGGAGGATGGTGAGGACAGGATGGTGAGGACAGGATGCTAAGGGAAGACTCTCAGCTGCTCCCTCTCAGTGTGGGAGATGCTCTTTGCTGTGCCCCAGCCCCCTGGGGAGGAAGAGGGGGTTTGTTGCTGTTCCTTGGGCTGGCACTAATTGCTACTGAGGATCTGATCTCCTGCTCCCCCTCAGCCCTGCCTTGCTGCAGGGCACAGCTCCTCAGCCCAAAGTGACCCAGAGTTTGCTGGGCAAGATGAAAAGCTCTGGCTCTGAAGGCTCCTGGCTGCTCTGTTGCAGTGCTCCCCCTGGAAGGACAATGCTTGCTGCACGGCCAACACCAGTTCAGAGGCTCACAGGGACCAGTCCTTCCTCTACAACTTCAACTGGAAGCACTGTGGGGTGATGCCACCCAAATGCAAGCGCCACTTCATCCAGGACACGTGCTTGTACGAGTGCTCACCCAACCTGGGGCCCTGGATCGAGCAGGTAGGACCAGATCAGGGAACCATGCAACTCCTTGGGTTGGGAGGGACATTAAAACTTGTCCTGTCCCAACCCCTGCCATGGCAGGGACACCTCCCACTGTCCCAATGTCCAGCCTGGCCTTGGGCACTGCCAGGGATCCAGGGGCAGCCACAGCTGCTCTGGGCACCCTGTGCCAGCCCTGCCCACCCTGCCAGGGAAGGATTTCTCTTCAATGTCTGGGGTGTCTCAACTTTTTCCACAGAGTAGAAAGATTCCAGGGACGTTTCTGGCCTCTGAGTGATGGAAGAATTCCTTGTGTCAGGACAGCTCTGTGCTGGGGCTGGAACCCTCTGGGATGAGCGCGGACCCCACGGGAGGGGCGGGGGGCTCTGGGCTGTGGCAGATCCCGGCCGGGCTCTCAGCGTGGCCGTGCTGTGCCCTGCAGGCTGGCAGCAGCTGGCGCCGGGAGAGGATCCTGCAGGTGCCCCTGTGCAGGGAGGACTGCGAGCAGTGGTGGGAGGACTGCAAGGACGCCCGCACGTGCAAAGAGAACTGGCACAAGGGCTGGAACTGGGCAACAGGTCAGGGGGTCTGCGAGCCCTCCCCGAGCCCCGGGCAGGGCACTGGCGGTGTCACTGTGCCAGGAGCTCTCTGGGACAGCTCTCACTTCCCGGGGCTGCTCAGCCCCCAGCGCCCAGCCCGGGTGGGCAGGAGGGCAGGAGGGCAGGGCTGGCCCGGGGCTCTCGCTGAGGTTCTCTCTCTGTCTGTGCCCAGGAACGAACCGCTGTCCCTGGGGCTCCATGTGCAGACCCTTCAGGCAGGTGTTCCCCCGCCCCAAGGACCTGTGTGAGAAGATCTGGTCCAGCTCCTTCAGCTACAGCCCCGAGCGCCGGGGCAGCGGCCGCTGCATCCAGATGTGGTTCGACCCCGCCCAGGGCAACCCCAACGTGCCCGTGGCCAAATATTACGCTGAGAGGAAGAGATCCCGCCCTGGCCAGGGGCACGACGTGGCTCCCGAGAGTGGCCGAGCTGTGCGTGCTCGGCCCTGCTCTGTGCTGCTCCTGCTGCCCCTTGTGCTGCTCCGCGGGGGCTGTGGGGGCTGTGGGGCCCGTGCACGGGGGTCCCTGTGAGCACTCCGTGAAGGGCCATGGCCTGGGCTGCTCCTGCTGCCTGCAAGAGGAGCTGGCACAAGTAACTCTGTCTGTCTGTCTGTCTGTCCCAGTGTTGGACCTTGGCACCACCTCTGCTGCTGACCACAGCAGGGATGTTCCTGCCTCTTACAATCTCTGCTCTCTGTGGGAGCTGCTGCACATCTGTTCCCTCCCCATGGCCGTGTGCTGGCTCGGCTCAGCGGTGCTGTCTGCTCTGTGGGCTGTTGTGACTCCCTGGAGGGCGCTTTGATAATAAACTCTTGCTCTGGGTCAGCCTTGATGTACTGATGTGCAATGAGGGGGGGAGGGGTCCTGGGGGTGGTGGTGGGTGTGGGGTCTGTAAATGTGGGAATTGGCCTGGGGGAGGAGAGATCATAAACCTCTATAAGGTTTGGATGGGTAGAGATGTCAAATCTCATCTCTTTGCACTCTCCTGCCATGGCAGGGACACCTCCCACTGTCCCAATGTCCAGCCTGGCCTTGGGCACTGCCAGGGATCCAGGGGCAGCCACAGCTGCTCTGGGCACCCTGTGCCAGCCCTGCCCACCCTGTGCCAGGGAACAATTCCTAATTCCCAAAATCCCATCAAATCCTGCTCTGAAGCCATTCCCTGTGTGCTGTCCCTCCATCCTTGTCCCCAGTCCCTCTCCAGCTCTCCTGGAGCCCCTTCAGGCCCTGCCAGGGGCTCTGAGCTCTCCCTGCAGCTTCTCCTGTCCAGGTGAGCACCCCCAGGTGTCCCAGCCTGGCTCCAGGGGTGCTCCAGCCCTGGGACACTCCAGGGCTCCTCTGGGCTCTCTGCAGCAGCTCCAGCTCCTTTCCCTGTGCTGTCCCCAGGGCTGGGGCAGCTCTGCAGGTGAGGTCTCACCTGAGCAGGGCAGGGGAGCAGAACTGTCCTCGCTGTGCCAGGCAGGACCTCCCTGCCCTTGGCTGCAGCCCAGGTGAGGTGGCTCAGCCCTGCCCTGCTCTGGGCTCAGGAGCCCTCAAAGGTTCCCAGACCTGCAGGACCTGTGTAAGGACTTGCTGCTGAGCTTGTTTGGGGCTTTTCTTTCTCTCAGCAGAACTTCAGCAACTCCTTGAAGGGAAATGAGGAGGGTGGGCAGAGCTGGATGCCCTCCCTGGAGTGGGGGAGAGGGGGTCCTGCTGCTTTTGGGGTTGGACAAATCAGAAACCAGCCTGACTCAATCTCAAAGCTCACCATCCTGAGTGTGGGGACGGTGTGGCAGAGCAGTGAGGTACCTGAGACACGAACCCCCAGGTGAAAGCACTGATCCCTTCCCTAGAGCTGCTGCACTGGCACAGCCCAGAGACACCTGAGTGCCAGCCCAGGCCCTTTAGCCTATAAAAGCCCAGTCCCAGAGTTTTAATCTGGGCATCTTCTAACACCCCTTTGCCTGATACCCTCTAGGGGTGCCCCTCAGGGTCACCTCTCAGGGGAGATTTGGCCCCAGCCCTTGGTCTGGGTGAGTGACATCAATCATCAATGGGGTTGGCTGGCTTTAATGGGATTGCTTCAATCTTATTTCAGATTGTGCATTGTACTGGTACCTGTGCTGTGCAGTAAATAACGCTGATTAACATCTCTTAGTCTAGCCATGATCATAATGAATCATTTGTTTATGTAAATATATTTGGGTTCCCGTCCTTACATGAAGTCACATGAAGGTTCAATCACAGCTGTGCAGTGCTCCAGACAGCGAGCACTGACCAGGCTGAGGATCCAGCCTCAGCACACTCTGGGGAGCAGCTCAGGGAGCCGTGGAGCCCAGCGGGGGTGGGGTGGTGCTTTCGGGCTCTCTGGGGGTGTCTGGGGGTCCTTTCTGCTCCTCCTGACTCAGTGGGGGGATCTCATGATGAACTTTGTCTCCAGGGCTGCCTGGGCCAGGCCAAGTCAGTGAAGTCTGCAAAGCTCTGTGGTACTTCAAATATTTTCAGGAGTTCTTAGATCAGAGCAGCTGTTTCCAGAAGCTTTTCTGGCTTTTATTTTAAAATGTTCTTAATGATGTTCCTAGCCTCTGTCACAGCTGATCAACACTTCCTTGCCTTTACATGAAACAGAGAAGCACTTTCCCTCTCTAACTTAAATATGATGCATTTAATCGAATTGCTCTAAATATAACATATTGTCTCCAAAATTTGCAGGTGGAGCCCACGACTGACCAGGGTCTAGAGATGTTCTGTAGCCCATGTGTGGGGTGTGAGGTTTGCCCTGCCTGCCCCAGGTGGGGCCAGGGAAGAGGAAACACTGGGAGTGATTCCTGTGATCCCCACAAAGGACAAAAACCAAACAGCTCAGAAAGCAAAGCTGCTCCAGGGGAGGGAGGATCTGCTGTGGGCAGCTCCTGCTTGGTGGGCTTGGTGTCTGTGTGGGCTCTGCTCAGCTCTGACTGTGCCCAAAGATCGCCAGGTTCTTGTCTCCTGAAAGGACATTGGGATCCTGCAGAGCAGTGCTGAGATCCCCCCCGTCCCAAATCCGGAGCAATGCTGAGATCCCCCCCGTCCCAAATCCGGAGCAGTGCTGAGATCTCCTGTCCCAAATCCGGAGCAGTGCTGAGATCTCCTGTCCCAAATCCAGACGGGCACCTGTGTCTGGAAGCAGACCTGACCTCATGGCTTCCAGCCCTTTATAGATTTATCCTTCCAAGCTGTTTTGGGATGAGCTCCAAGGGATGCTGCAGCCACCTTGGAGGCGCTCCCAGCTGCAGCCACTCCCTGGACATCCCTGAGGTTCTGCTCTCAGCAATCTCTCCCAGCTCTGCCCGGTTCTGTGGTGGGAGTGTGCAGGCTGGCAGGGAAACAGCCCCGAGGAGGTGTGGGAGGTGCCCAGGGCAGGGGCACAGAGGGGCTGGTGGCTGCCCTGGGGGGTGACAGGGACTGGGGCCAGCGAGGGGACACTGGCAGCACGGAGGGGACGGGTCCTGGCCAGGGGCGGCTGGGCTGGGCTGGGCTGGGTTGGGTTGGGCTGGGCTGGGTTGGGTTGGGCTGGGCTGGGCTGGGTTGGGCTGGGCTGGGTTGGGCTGGGCTGGGTTGGGTTGGGCTGGGTTGGGTTGGGTTGGGCTGGGCTGGGCTGGGCTGGGCAGAGGGGATGCAGAGCTGGGCTGGGCTGGGTTGGGTTGGGCTGGGTTGGGTTGGGTTGGGTTGGGCTGGGCTTGGGTTGGGCTGGGCTGGGCTGGGTTGGGCTGGGTTGGGCTGGGTTGGGTTGGGTTGGGTTGGGTTGGGCTGGGCTGGGCTGGGCTGGGCTGGGCTGGGTTGGGCTGGGCTGGGCTGGGCAGAGGGGATGCAGAGCTGGGCATGCAGTGCAGGCAGATGGACAGAAGCTGTCTGGTCTCAGCCCTGTCCCAAATTACTCTCTGCACCCTGGGGTGTGTGACTCCTGTCCGTCTCATGGATTTGCCCGAAAGCCCCGGGGGCACGGGCAGGAATGTCGCATTCCCAGAGGTGTCCATGATTGTTTCTAGGAGAGAAGCAATGGCACTGAGCAGGACCCACACTGCTGAAGATCTTCACTCTGTGGGTGTTTTATTTGCTTTTGTTTGTCTGGGGTTTGTGGCTGGAAGCACTGGACCTCAGCAGGGTGTGCTGGGGAATATTGAGCTGGAGGCATCTCCTTGTCCCACCCCTGGCAGTGCCCAAGGCCAGGTTGGACACTGGGGAGAGTGGGAGGGCAGGGGTGGCACTGGGGGGGCTCTGAGGTCCCTCCCAGCCCAAACCATTCCAGAATTCTCACAGTGCACAAGGACAGTGCCCAGGAGGTCGCATTTCATGAACCCACGAGGTTCATTAGAGATGGAATCAAAACAGCAATTTTATTTTTTTCCAAACCTCACCAATGCAATGAGTAGGCAAGAAGAGCACTAGAAGGTGCCAGGCATAAATTCCCACATTTGTGGTGATCCCTGGCATGAGGAAAAACCAGAAGTGAAGATTTACAAAAGGTAATGGCACAAGCATGGAAAGCAGAAGAGAAAGATGGGAAGGCAAGAAGTGATTTGCATTCAGCAAGGGGCAGGTTGAAGTACAAGCTGCTCTGTTCCTCAAACGGTGGGGAAGCACGTGGAGTGATGGATGGTGTCACCAGGCATGGCAGTGGCTTGGCTTTTTGTATAAATTATTTTTAACATCAGCACAAAAGTAAGAAATCAGGGACAACAGGAAAAAAACTAAAAGCTAATAAAACAGATGGTTTAAAATTAGCGGGGCAGGGTAAGGGCAGGGTGACAATTCCCCTGGGAGCACTCAGAGAGGGGCAGGAGCAGCCCAAGGGCTGCTGGCAGAGATCCTGGAGGATGAACAGAAGATAAATGGGAATAAAAACCAGCGTGGAGTGAGACCCACCTACCACAGGAGATGTGGAAAAGGGCAAAGAACCACTGGGATTAACATTCAGTTCCTGAAAAGCTGTGAAACAGAGCAGCCCAGTCCTTACATGGCAGCAGTGAGTGTGGATCTGTCACAGCAAGTTGTGACAAACTCAGTAATTCCTGCTCCAGCTGCCAGGGCACAGCCAGGGCTGGGACACAGGAAAACAGGAATGACCTCAAGGAAACTGCCACAGAAGGGAGGACAAAACTCCTTTGGAAAATGCAGTTATCCATGATTCATTGTGAGGATGAAGGAGGGGGTCTGGTGTCTGCAGGTGTTCATTAACTGCTTTCATTAATGAGCTCTTCAGAACCAGCCATTTTCGGGGTGTGGATGTTGATTTTTGGGGTGTGGATGTTGG
Source organism: Acridotheres tristis (assembly GCA_037013685.1). Lineage (NCBI taxonomy): Eukaryota > Metazoa > Chordata > Aves > Passeriformes > Sturnidae > Acridotheres > Acridotheres tristis. The sequence continues at coordinate 114,821,304 of CM072884.1, forward strand.
TTTTCGGGGTGTGGATGTTGATTTTTGGGGTGTGGATGTTGGTTTTTGGGGTGTGGATGTTGATTTTTGGGGTGTGGATGTTGCTGTTGTCATACTGGGACATAGATCTGATGTTCTCTGGAAGATCTGGCCGTTAATCCGTGTATTCCACGTGAATGCAGCAGGCTGAGGGTTTATTTAGTGACAGATTTTGGTGAACTCCTGCCTCCCTCTGGTGCCTCCACAGCCCCAAACCCAAGTGGAGGCACCGTCCATGAGGGAGCACAAAACATTAGAAGAGAATAATTAAAATTCCTCAGGATGTGAAGCACAAGGGCTCCTTTCAGCACAAGGCTTTTCTGGAGGTGCCATCCAGGAATGTTGGCCCAGATTTCCTGCCCACCCTTCTGGGTTGGTCTGGGTGAGCTCTTGCCTTTCAGGGGAGCAGATGGACTGCACAACCTCTCAAGGCTCCTTGTATTCCTGCTTTTCGTATTTCCATCACAAATTTCACGTTAGATGTTTATTTTCCACCACTGCCCTGCACAATTCATTGGCTGTTTGTGCATTTTGAGGTTCCCCACGTGCATCCAGGACAGTTCTCCTGTGGGACATGGGTTCATCTTCACTTCCAGTGAGAGGGGGTCTGGGATCACAGAATCCCAGCAGGATTTGGGTTGGAGGAAACCTTAAACATCACCTTGTTCCACCCCCTCCATGGGCAGGGACTCCTCCCACCAGAAGGCTCCACCAACTTCTGGGTGTTATTTCAGTGACAAGAAATGGTTGGGTCTTGGTGAGGAGCCACCAACCCTTCCTGAATTTCCATCAGCAAATCCCGTGGGCTGGTTGGATTTCTCAGCTTTAAAAAAATAAGCACATACCTAAAGCTGAGGAGGAGGTGTGTTTGTTTTTCTTTGAGCATCCTGGATTTAAGCCAGACTTTGCACTGTGTGAGTCTCATCCAGACTTAGTCTGGGGACCTGACCTGGAGCAAAGATGTCACTGCAGGAATGCTGAATTTTTAGAGAGCCAGTCCCAGGAGGGGCTGAGGGAGCTGGGAAGGGGCTGAGGCTGGAGAAAAGGAGGCTCAGGGGGGACCTTGTGGCTCTGCACAAGTCCCTGGCAGGAGGGGCAGGGAGGGGGGGTCGGGCTCTGCTCCAGGGAACAGGGACAGGAGGAGAGGGAACGGCCTCAGGCTGGGCCAGGGCAGGCTCAGCTTGGACAGCAGCAGGAATTTCCCCATGGAAAGGGAGCTCAGGCCTTGGCAGGGGCTGCCCAGGGAGCTTTGGAGTGCCCATCCCTGCAGGTGGCACCTGGAGGTGGCACTCAGGGTGACAAGGTGGCCATGGGGCACAGCTGGGACTGCAGGGGCTGGGAGGGCTTTGCCAGCCTCGGGGATTTGGGACTCTCTGATTGCTGGCTGCACACGGATTTTCCCTTCAGAGCTCTCCATGCAGACAAGGCTTCCCCTCCTGACTCCCCTGTGGGGCCACAAGGATCCCTAAAAGCATGAAAGATCAAACAGAGAGCAAAGTGTGCCCAGAGGCTGGTTTCTCATCAGCACGTTCTATAGAAAGAAAGTTCTTCTGCAAGATTTAGCTCCAGCCTTTGGGCTAATGAAAGAAATTATCTCTCTTGACAAATAAAAATACAAAAGGCAGGGTCAGGCATCTGATAAAATCCCAGTTTTCAGAAAAAATGCATCGTTAATTGTGGTTGTTTGCTGGAGGGAAAAGTGGCCCAGCATTAAAATGATTCACTTTTCTGAAATTTATCCAGAATCATTTTCTAACCCTGAATCCATCACTCCCTACAGCAAAACCACGTCCCTCTGATGAGTGAGGATGGAATAATTGCTGCTGTGGCAGCTCTGCTTCCCAGCTGAGTCACCCTGATCCGAAGGCTCTCGGTGTCCAGGCCACTGCAGGGGTCAGCAATAAATGTCACCCCACAAGGCTTGGATTCCCAGAACCTGTGGTATTATGAGATAAGCTGGATAATAAAACCCCCATAACGCTGACCATCCTTCACCTGGGTGTCACTGCAGCAGAAAGGAGAAGCAAGCAGCAGCAGTTCAGCCGTGGGAGTGCCCAAAAGCAGGACTTTCATACCCAAGAAATGCTGCAGAGAGCTCACTCTGCTCTTAGCCGAGCTCTTCCATCAGTCACTGGCTGTTTCCTCCTTGGATCTCTTTGCCCCAGCTCTGCTGGCACACCCTGCAGCAGGGGAGCCTCTCCCTGGCTCTGCTGACAGCCCCAGGTCAGAGCCAGCCATACACAGCCAGTCACACTCCTGTGATTGAGCCAGGTCAAACCCCACTGTCCCTGTGCAGGACAGCTGGCACCCGTCACTGCAGGGGGAGAAACACAGCCTGGCACATCCCTGGCCAGCCACAGAACAGTCCACAAGGGTAGGAACTGCCAGGAACAGGAAAGGTCTTGGTTTGCAAAATGAAAATGTGCTTAAAGAGAAGAGCCTGGGAAAAACGTGGATGGGTCCTGTTTGGAGATTTGGGTTTTCCCTGGTGCCAGCTGCCATTTGTGATTCTCCTGAAGGAACCTCGGGAGTAGAAGGTGTTCCCCCTGCCCATGGTGGATGGATGGATGATGGATGGATGATGGATGATGGATGATGGATGATGGATGGATGGATGGATGATGGATGATGGATGGATGGATGGATGGATGGATGGATGATGGATGATGGATGGATGATGGATGGATGATGGATGGATGATGGATGATGGATGATGGATGGATGGATGGATGATGGATGGATGATGGATGATGGATGATGGATGGATGGATGGATGGATGGTGATGGATGATGGATGGATGGATGGATGGATGGATGGATGGATGATGGATGATGGATGGATGGATGGATGGATGGATGGATGGATGGATGATGGATGGATGGATGATGGATGATGGATGATGGATAGATGATGGATGGATGATGGATGGATGATGGATGGATGGATGGATGGATGGATGGATGGATGATGGATGATGGATGGATGGATGGATGGATGGATGGATGATGGATGATGGATGGATGGATGGATGATGGATGATGGATGATGGATGATGGATGATGGATGGATGATGGATGGATGGATGGATGATGGATGGATGATGGATGGATGGATGATGGATGATGGATAGATGATGGATGGATGATGGATGGATGGATGGATGGATGGATGGATGGATGGATGGATGATGGATGGATGGATGATGGATGATGGATAGATGATGGATGGATGATGGATGGATGATGGATGGATGGATGGATGGATGATGGATGATGGATGGATGATGGATGGATGGATGATGGATAGATGATGGATGGATGGATGGATGGATGGATGGATGGATGGATGGATGATGGATGATGGATGATGGATAGATGATGGATGGATGATGGATGGATGATGGATGGATGGATGGATGGATGGATGGATGGATGATGGATGATGGATGATGGATGATGGATGGATGGATGATGGATGATGGATGATGGATGGATGATGGATGATGGATGATGGATGGATGGATGGATGGATGGATGATGGATGGATGATGGATGATGGATGGATGGATGGATGGATGGATGATGGATGATGGATAGATGATGGATGGATGATGGATGGATGGATGGATGGATGGATGGATGGATGGATGGATGATGGATGATGGATGATGGATAGATGGATGGATGGATGATGGATGGATGATGGATGGATGGATGGATGGATGGATGGATGGATGATGGATGATGGATGGATGGATGATGGATGGATGATGGATGGATGGATGGATGGATGATGGATGGATGATGGATGGATGATGGATGGATGATGGATGATGGATGGATGGATGATGGATGGATGGATGATGGATGGATGATGGATGGATGATGGATGATGGATGATGGATGATGGATGGATGATGGATGGATGATGGATGATGGATGATGGATGGATGATGGATGGATGATGGATGGATGGATGGATGATGGATGGATGATGGATGATGGATGATGGATGATGGATGATGGATGATGGATGATGGATGGATGATGGATGATGGATGGATGATGGATGGATGATGGATGGATGGATGGATGATGGATGGATGATGGATGGATGATGGATGGATGGATGGATGGATGATGGATGGATGATGGATGGATGATGGATGATGGATGATGGATGGATGGATGGATGGATGATGGATGGATGATGGATGGATGATGGATGGATGGATGGATGATGGATGGATGATGGATGGATGATGGATGGATGGATGATGGATGGATGATGGATGGATGGATGGATGATGGATGGATGATGGATGGATCACAGAACCACAGAGAAGCCTGAGCTGGAAGGATCATCCAGGATCACCCCCAGGGATCACCCAGTCCCACCCCGGCCGTCCCCAGCAATCCCAGCCTGGGCATCCCTGGCAGCTCCTGGAGCTCTGTGCCCATTCCCTGGGGAGCCTGGGCAGTGCCAGCACCCTCTGGGGGATGAACCTTGCCCTTCCATATGGATGATCCTCAAAGTCTCTTCCAACCCAAAGCATTTCATGTGCTGTGATTTCTGGGCAGCACGGGTGGGTCTGTGTGATCTGCAGGTGACAAGGACCCCCCAGCACCCAGTGCTCCCTGTCCTGCTGTCTGACCCCCAGGGCAGCCTGGGGTGGGCAGGGAGGCTGTGGGGCTGTGCTGGGCGAGGAGGGACAGACACGAGCTCCCCGCAGTGCCCTGGGTGTCACAGCAGCACCCCGGGGGACGCCGGAGGCTCCCAGTGCCCCATCAGTGAGTGGCTGAAGAGTTTCAGGCTCTGCTCTTGTACCCTTTAACTACCAGAGCTGTAATGCATCTCTCACAGCTCCTTTCTCTTTCCTTTAGGCCACAAAAGTGTTGATCTGAAAACTCATGAACCAGATGCTCTCACCTTCCATTCATCCTCTTGGGGAGTAAAAGGGCTTTAGGAGCAGGCAATAAACACAACCAAAAAGTGTAAAATAATTCCCATAAAGGAAGATGTGGGTGAACCCAGAGTGTCCAGCCTGGAAGGGAATTGCTGGAGGGAGGAGAATGGCTCTGTGCTGTCCTGGGTGGCTGGAAGAGGTCACTCAGGTCTAATTGTTTGCTATCCCTTAATGCAAGAACTAAGCTGCATTAAATAAAATAGCAGATGGCAAAATTAAAACCAGTTACAGGCGGCATTTTTGCCTCAGCAGGATTAATCTTTGGAACATTTTGTCAGAGCAAAATGCAAACACCAAAAGTCTGCAGAGGCTTCACCAAGTGGTGAGAGAAATCCACAGGAAAAACAAATCCGTTAAAGAATATTCCCCACAAAACAGAACCCCTGGTTCAGGGAGCACCAGAGGCTCAGATGGGTGGAGGCTGGCAGAGAAGTGACCCCTGTGCTCTCCAGGTGCTTTTCCTACCTGAGCACTGCCCAGGGCCCAGCACAGCCAGCAAAGGGAGCTCAGGGGGGCCAGGGGCTCTGCAGAGCCAGGACAGACAGACAGACAGACAGACAGCAGCTACAATCCCAGGGCCAGGACAGAGGGAGGAGCTGCCTGGAGGGGCTGCAGCCCTGTGAGCATCCATGAGGCTGAGGTGACAGGGGCTCGGGCAGGTGACAGCAGCTCGGGCAGGTGACAGGGGCTCGGGCAGGTGACAGGGGCTCGGGCAGGGACAGCAGCTCGGGCAGGTGACAGGAGCTCGGGCAGGGACAGCAGCTCGGGCAGGTGACAGGGGCTCGGGCAGGTGACAGGAGCTCGGGCAGGTGACAGGAGCTCGGGCAGGGACAGCAGCTCGGGCAGGTGACAGGGGCTCGGGCAGGGACAGCAGCTCGGGCAGGTGACAGGGGCTCGGGCAGGGACAGCAGCTCGGGCAGGTGACAGGGGCTCGGGCAGGTGACAGGAGCTCGGGCAGGTGACAGGGGCTCGGGCAGGGACAGCCCGTGGAAGGTGGGAATCCTTCACCATCTCTGCCCCCAGCCAGGGTTGGCAGCTCCGGAGCTGCTGCAGGAGGAAGCTCTGCCCCAGAAGCTGCTGCTCCACAGTGGTTCCGGTGCCAGAAGGTTCCCAGGCCCTGTGAAGAGTCATTCAAAATGCTGGGTTTTAGATCTAGCACCCTAAAAAAGGAGAGGGCAGTACAGATAACCTGGGATTATCTATAATCCCAGATGCTGGGAGCCCCAGGCTGGGCTGGGATGTGGCTGTTGTAGGGAATCACAGAACCATGGGGCTGGTAAGGCTGGAAAAGATCTCTGGAGTTATTGAGTCCAACCGATGCTGGAAAGGCTGAGCTGGAACAGAGACCCGACAGAGCAAAAGGGATAGAATAGGAATTTATTGAAAGGAATAAAATAGGACTTTATTGAAAGGAATAAAATAAGAATTTATTGAAAGGAATAAAATAGGACTTTATTGAAAGGATACACCTTGGGCAGTGCAAGAGCCCGGCCAGGGCTACACCCAGATCAAACCCAAGATGGATCCTGGTCACGAGTTTTACACTTTTATAAGTTTTGGTTCATATGGGGGTCAATTATCCAAGCACAGCCCCAGGCTATGAAATCTCAGCCCCTGCCTTGCCCCCTTTCCCTCACTGTTTTTATGATTTTTGAGTATTGGGTGTCCTTGATTCTCCAGCTGGGAAGGAATTTTTGTCCAACTCCCCTGTGAAGAGAACTCACTGACACCTGTCATGAAGTTTCAGAGTTACACACCAAGCAGAGATTCTGGAAAATCCCCAAGCCAGCTCTGCCACTGTGGTCACTCCCTCGTGTCCCCAGGTGCCACATCCACGTGTTTTTGAACACTCCCAGGGACGTGACCCCACCACTGTCCTGGGCAGCTGTGCCAGGGCTGGACAACCTTTCCTTGAAGAAATTCCAGACTTGTCACTGATCAGAGCAGTTCTACACACAAGCCTCACCTGGCCACAACACATTAATGAACTCCATTAATGAACTTCATTAATGAACTCCAAATGCCAGAGAACCCCCAGAGCAGTGACCAGTGGCCAGAGCAGTGACCAGAGCAGTGACCAGACCAGTGACCAGTGGCCAGAGCAGTGACCAGACCAGTGACCAGACCAGTGACCAGAGCAGTGACCAGTGGCCAGAGCAGTGACCAGACCAGTGACCAGAGCAGTGACCAGTGGCCAGAGCAGTGACCAGACCAGTGACCAGTGACAGCTCTGCCCAGCCCAGGTTCAGCTCCCAGCACACAGAACTGGGAGCATCACCCAACTGCAGCCCCCCTTCCACCCACACAGCCAGAGCCAGGCCCAGCTGACCCCCTGACCTCTTCTTTCCCTGGATATTTGTGCCTTGGTCAGTCAGGCTTGGGCTTCCTCTCCACAGCCCCAACTGAACCTCAGCCTTGCAGATTTTGGGACATTTGCCAAAACACCGGGGCAGTGCCATGGAGATCCCATTTGGGACATTTCCCAAAACACCAGAGCAGTGCCACGAGATTTTGTCACTCAGGGGCCCTTCAGAGCCTGATGTCACTGCTGAGAGGTTTTGCTGATGGGACTCAAGGGCAAAGTATGGAAAGAGTTTTTATTCCCTTCTCTCCACTCTAATTAATGTGTGAATTCATGTGGGGCTTGTTCCTAGTTACAGCAGAGTTACAAACATTACATCTGGAAGGGTCCCTGTGCTGTGTTCTGACATCCTGTGAGCTTTTCCAGAGGAACTTCCTGACGCATTTACTCACCAAACCCCTGCAATGGCCTTCAGGCAAGGCGTGAATATCCAAAAGACTTCTGTCCTCAGCTCCGGGGTCCCAAAAGATAAAGAATTTGCCATCTGTCTTCTTTCATTTTCAGATTTGCAAAGCAGCAGTGCCTCATTTCACCCCATTTCTGTGTCACTGCAGTCCCTGAGTGACTGCAGGCCTGGGGGTGGTACTGGAGACTCATCAGAGCCACCACACGAGACTGGGGACAAGTTTTGGATCAGTTCAGCTTTTCCTTTAACTCTCACATTGTCTGAACTCAGCGAGTCAAGTCTCTCCCTGGACTTTCTTTCTCTCTGCTGGTATCTCAGGTGATTTTTTAAAATTTTTTTTATATCTCTTTTCATTTTTATTTAATTTTCATTTTTAAATTTTTTTTCTAAAAACATTATTCAATCCTTATCTAGCAGATGAACAGTTATATGTTCTTTGGATCACATTTACTGTGAAAAAAACCCCAAACATCCTCAGTACAATCATTCTGAGTCATTCACCTGCCCAAGACAAAATCTGGATCAGAAGAACTGGGAAAGTCGAGCTCACTTCTGGATGGACACATGGGCTCTAATCATGACTCTAAAATAGCAGTATTTTTTAAAAAGACCAGCAGTTCTGTGGGGAACTTCTAAATATTGAGGCAGCTGATAAATTGACAAAATCCTTGAAGTTTTTGCCTTTTTGTCTCTGCTTCATGGGTGCTTTATCCCAGAGACAGCAGTGAAAATGGTAAAACAGTCAGTGGGCTGCTGTGGACTTGGCAATGTATGGAATAAAATGTGGTGGTAGCAATAAAACACAGAGGTACGTGCACATCTGCTCTCTGCTCTGGGGCAGCACGAGGATGTGCTGAGGGCTCAGAAGGTTTTACTGGGCTGTTCCCAGCCAGGATGCTCAGGGAGAGAAATTCCAAATGGAAAACAAGTTTTTGTCGTTGAAACCTGTTATGTGCTTGCAAGTACACAGCTTCCAGCCTGAAGAAGGAGCTCTGGCTGTATCCAATTTTATATTTCCAAGGACTGAGGTCCCACCCACACAAGGAAGATTTTTTTTCCTTTATCTTCCAACAGAATTTTGCCGTATTGCAATTTTCTACCCACCCTGTTGTCCTTTCACCTCCCATGAGTCTGGCTCCATTTCCCCCTGGATTCTCTCTCCAGAATTTAAAGGTTTAACTGGACACTGCTTTTGTCTTCAGCTGCAGCACCCACCCAGCTTCTCGTGGCCCCTCCTGCCTTGCTCCCACTCTCCCTTCCCATTCCCGTGCCTGGGAGGTGCACAGCTGGACCAGATGTGGTCACACCTGGCTGGTCCAGGTAAAATCTCTCCCCTTGAGCTGGGGGTGGCACTGTCCCATGGCCCTCGTCCAGCTGGGACACAGGAGCCACATCGTGCCTGCAGCCTGCAGCCTTTCCAGGGCAGGAGCAGGAGCCTGGGGAGCAGGAGCAGCACCAAACCTGGGGGGACTGGTCAGTGTCCCCAGAGTGACTGGACAGTGTCCGCGGGGGGATTAGTCAGTGTCCCCAGGGGGGCTGGCTCTGTGTCCCCAGGGGGATTGGCTCAGTGTCCCCAGGGGGATTGGTCAGTGTCCCCAGGGGGGCTGGCTCAGTGTCCCCAGGGGGATTGGCTCAGTGTCCCCAGGGGGATTGGCTCAGTGTCCCCAGAGGGATTGGTCAGTGTCCCCAGGGGGATTGGCTCAGTGTCCCCAGGGGGATTGGTCAGTGTCCCCAGGGGAGCTGGCTCAGTGTCCCCAGAGGGATTGGTCAGTGTCCCCAGAGGGACTGGACAGTGTCCCCAGGGGGATTGGCTCAGTGTCCCCAGAGGGATTGGCTCAGTGTCCCCAGGGGGATTGGCTCAGTGTCCCCAGAGGGATTGGCTCAGTGTCCCCAGGGGGGCTGGCCAGGCTCTGGCAGCTCCTCTGGAAGGTTCCAGGTGTCTGACAGACACACAGACACGTCTGAGTCACAGTGACTCACACTTGGTACAAAGATGAGCAACTCTTCATTCTGGAAGAAGAGCTTCATTAGCATAAAATGATTTTTTTATTGCTGTCACGAAAAGGGGGCTCATGAAAAAAGCAGGAAAGTCTTTTTACATAGGCCAGGACAAGGAGCAACAGCTTCGCTGTCCCCAGCGCTCCAAGGCCACCACTGCCCGTGTCCCCAGGTGCCACATCCACAGGGCTGGAAATCCCTGCAGGGATGGGACTGCACAGCCTGTGCCAGGGCTGAGCAACCCATTCAGTGATAAAATCTTCCCTAACACCCAACCTAAACCTCCTGACACAACCTGAGGCTGTTTCCTCTCATTCCCTGGGAGAAGGGACCAGCACCCTGAGAACCTGTTCTCTGCTGCCTGTCCTGTGAGTGGAAGATGAACTGAGGGGGCAGGGGCTCCCTGGGCCAAACTCTGATTGCCACAGCCTGGGGCAAGCCTGGCTTTGGTTAGACCTGGCCCAGAGCTGGGAGCAGGATGCTCACAGTCCGTACCACAGCAGTGAAATGAAGCACAGCTACAGCCTGGAAAATACTGAGGACAATATTTAAGGACAGAGTACAAGCAGGGTGTTGGGGTTTGTGTTTATGCCAGCCCAGGAGCAGGACTGGCCACGGGGAACAGGACTGGCCATGGGGAACAGGACTGGCCACGGGGAACAGGACTGGCCATGGGGAACAGGACTGGATCTATGGAACAGGACTGGCTCTATGGAACAGGACTGGCCATGGGGAACAGGACTGGCCACGGGGAACAGGACTGGCCACGGGGAACAGGACTGGCCACGGGGAACAGGACTGGCCACGGGGAACAGGACTGGCTCTATGGAACAGGACTGGCCACGGGGAACAAGACTGGCCACGGGGAACAGGACTGGCTCTATGGAACAGGACTGGCCACGGGGAACAGGACTGGCCACGGGGAACAGGACTGGCCATGGGGAACAGGACTGGCCATGGGGAACAGGACTGGCCACGGGGAAAAGGACTGGCCACGGGGAACAGGACTGGCCACGGGGAACAGGACTGGCCACGGGGAACAGGACTGGCCACGGGGAACAGGACTGGCCATGGGGAACAGGACTGGCCACGGGGAACAGGACTGGCCATGGGGAACAGGACTGGCCACGGGGAACAGGACTGGCCATGGGGAACAGGACTGGCCATGGGGAACAGGACTGGCCACGGGGAAAAGGACTGGCCACGGGGAACAGGACTGGCCACGGGGAACAGGACTGGCCATGGGGAACAGGACTGGCCACGGGGAACAGGACTGGCCACGGGGAAAAGGACTGGCTCTATGGAACAGGATTGGCCATGGGGAACAGGACTGGCCATGGGGAACAGGACTGGCTCCCCAAGGGAGGCTCTGGGACTGGCATCCCATGGTGCATCCCCAGCCCAAATGAAGGCTGAGGATTTGATTTCACCACAGCCGTGATCTCTCAATCCAAGCCCTGGCAGGACTGAGGTGGAAGTGGGTTTGCATTCATTTGCTGCAGCAGCATCCTGGGATCCCAGTGCCATCCCAGTGCCATCCCAGTGCCATCCCAGTGCCATCCCAGTGCCATCCCATGCCACCCCATGACGTCCCCAGCCCCCATGGCTTCCTCCAGGCCGTGCCCATCCTGCCCTTGCTCCCTGGATCCACAGGGGCCGTTCTGGGGGTGCTGTGCTGGCAGCCCCAGCTGAGTTTAAAGGTGTTTATTGATCCCCAGGGTGCTGTGCACTCGATTCTCCTCCCACCCCAGGAAATCACTCTTCTCTTCTTCCCTAAAGGATCAGTGCTCATGACAGGGCACACATCCCCGAGACAAACCTACAGCAAAACCCCAGCCCAGGTCCCCCACACACACAAAGCTCTGCTGTGCTTTATAGCAGTTTCTGTATGAATTAAACCCAAATGCAGGGTTTACAGAATCCCAGAATGGCTGGGGCTGGAGGGGGCTGCAGAGATCCTCTCTGACCTGATGCAACTCAAACACTGGGACCAAGACTTAGGTTTGTTTTTTACCCCAGAACTCTGCAGCTGGTCTGTTTTACAGGGAAATGGTGAAATGCTGTAAATGTGCTGGTTTAAGTGTTGTGGCATCAGTCTCCTCCTCCCTGACAGCTTCTCTGGCTCTGCTGGAGCCTTTGCACAGAAATTTTTCAAGGTCAAGAGCCAACTGAAACTCGACGGGTTTTGGAGCTGACATAGTTGGGTTTGTTTTTAAATCTGGGGTTTGTAGCAGGACGAGGAATTTCTCTCTGTTTCTTGCTTTGCACTCCAGCCCCTTTCTCATTTTCAAGGCACCACTTTGGTGACAGGGCTCCTCACCACGGCCATGGCTGCCCCAGCAGTTCCCCTGTCTTTAACCCTTTTATTTGAGGGTGAAAGTGAGGCACACCATGAACAGTGATCCCTGCACTGAGGCAGAAGGGGTGAACCTGCTGAGATCTCAGACTGCAGCTGAGGTCTAGAAAATGAGACTTTTACCATTAAAAAACCTTAATCCCTTTAGCTTGTAAAATGAGGCTTGATACACCATAGGCAAATCACTGAATTCATTTTTGCTGCTCAGAATGGGAATAAGTGCCACTCCAAATGGGAACAAATACTGTCCCTCTGCCTTCATAACCTGGCAGGTCTCTGGACCCTGCAAAGCCTCTGGGTGTCCTGCTGGGTGACTGTGGGGATGAATTTCGACTGGAACATTAATTGCAGCCATTAAACAAGAAATAAGGTAATAATGAATTAAATACACGTTGCTGTAGAGAAAACAAGGAGTTCTACCTGTGGCTGCCACTGGAAGCAGCCTTGGCTGAGGTGGGTGGCACCTGCTGGTGTCTCACATCCAGGCTTGCACAGGGCCGTCCTTTCACTTCTGATTTCTTCACAAAACAACAATGCCATGTGTTACCTCCAAGCAACGAGAAACGAGGCTCTGAAAGAAAAGCCTTGTATTCCATCTCAGAGTGGCATTCGATTTTTTGGGGCTATTTTTAGAGAGTAACGTGCTCAGTCACATGGCTCAGTGCACCAGGCTGCCCTGCCCAGCTCTGCTCTGGGGGACCTTGCTCTGACACCTCCAGCTGCTGCTCCAAACTGATGCCCAAGGGATTTTTAAGCTCCAGGAAAGCAGCTATTCTGGAGGATTTAGGATTTAGGATTTGGTAACAACAATTTGTTTCATTCAGTGATTCTTTTGAGGATGATTTTTCACTGACACATTTGCTCAAAGTAAGGTCAAATGATACACCTAAGGAATAAAGATGCCCCATGAATGCTGAAGTGCACCACTTGCTTTTATTTCTCTACTATTCCTTTTGGAGATTTTTCAATACTATGAATTTTAATGAAGAATAAATCTCTAAGATGAATTTCATTATACAGGTGTCATTCAGAAGAACACACTCATTATATGTCTTTCCACCCGACTCTGGGTTTATTGTCACACCACAGTGGAACTCCACCTACCTCCTCCCTGTAGGGGATTTATATGGGAAGTTTCAGCCGAATATGAGGAAAAATTCTTTTACTTTGCGGATGATGGAGCACTGGAGCAGCTGCCCAAGGAGGTTGTGGAGTCAAAACCCACCTGGCAGTGATCCTGTGTCACCTGCTCTGCAGGGGGGTCAGAGGAGCCGAGCTCGGGGGGTCCCTTTCCACCCCAGCTACTCCATGAGTGTGGGATTTCCCAGAGGTCACACACCTGGGGTGGGTTCTCATTGCTTTGGTCACTCTCCTTCCGTTGCCAATCAGAGATCCTGATTTTTTGCCTTTACCTGGCATTCTGCACAAACCTGGGGAGAGTGATGTGAGGATGTTGCGTGTTCTGTATTTGACTGGGGTCACAGCCTTGGGGTGCTGCTTGAAAGAGCTGAAAGAGAATTGGGGGTGGGGGGCTTGGAGCCCCATTTGGGGTCCATCATCCCCGCGCGGGTGGTCTCGGCACGCGGCTCCCGGGGCCGGTGAACACCTTGAGCGCCCTGTCCCTGATCTGCCGCGTCCTCACCCCGTACACGATGGGGTTGAGCAGCGGGGGCAGCAGCACGTACAGGTTGGCCAGCAGGATGTGCACGTCGGGGGCGACGCCGCGGCCGAAGCGCTGCGCCAGCGCGGCGAAGGCAGCGGGGACGTAGAACAGGAGCAGCACGCACAGGTGAGAGCCGCAGGTGTGCAGGGCCTGGCTGCGGGCAGGCTGCGACGGCAGCCGGCACACGGCCAGCAGGATGAAGGCGTAGGAGATGGCGATGAGGAGGAGGTCGAGCGCGCCCAGGGCGAAGGGCAGCAGCAGCAGCCCGTACCACGCGTCGGCGCAGACGTCGGCGCAGACGTCGGCGCAGGCCAGGCGGGCGATGGCCACGTGCTCGCAGTAGGTGTGTACAGTGGCCGTGTGCTCGCAGTAGGTGTGTACAGTGGCCGTGTGCTCGCAGTAGGTGTGGGCGATGGCCGTGTGCTCGCAGTAGGTGTGGGTGATGGCCGTGTGCTCGCAGTAGGTGTGTACAGTGGCCGTGTGCTCGCAGTAGGTGTGGGCGATGGCCGTGTGCTCGCAGTAGGTGTGGGCGATGGCCGTGTGCTCGCAGTAGGTGTGTACAGTGGCCGTGTGCTCGCAGTAGGTGTGTACAGTGGCCGTGTGCTCGCAGTAGGTGTGGGCGATGGCCGTGTGCTCGCAGTAGGTGTGTACAGTGGCCGTGTGCTCACAGTAGGTGTGGGCGATGGCCACGTGCTCGCAGTAGGTGTGTACAGTGGCCATGTGCTCACAGTAGGTGTGTACAGTGGCCACGTGCTCACAGTAGGTGTGTACAGTGGCCACGTGCTCGCAGTAGGTGTGTACAGTGGCCACGTGCTCGCAGCAGGTGTGTACAGTGGCCATGTGCTCGCAGTAGGTGTGGGTGATGGCCGTGTGCTCGCAGTAGGTGTGTACAGTGGCCGTGTGCTCGCAGTAGGTGTGTACAGTGGCCGTGTGCTCGCAGTAGGTGTGTACAGTGGCCACGTGCTCGCAGTAGGTGTGTACAGTGGCCGTGTGCTCGCAGTAGGTGTGTACAGTGGCCGTGTGCTCGCAGTAGGTGTGGGTGATGGCCGTGTGCTCGCAGTAGGTGTGTACAGTGGCCGTGTGCTCGCAGTAGGTGTGTACAGTGGCCGTGTGCTCGCAGTAGGTGTGGGCGATGGCCGTGTGCTCGCAGTAGGTGTGGGTGATGGCCGTGTGCTCGCAGCAGGTGTGTACAGTGGCCATGTGCTCACAGCAGGTGTGTACAGTGGCCATGTGCTCGCAGCAGGTGCGGGCAATGGCGCGGGGCCCGCAGAAGCGCAGGCGCCGCAGCAGCAGCACGCACGGCAGGATGGCACCGAGCCCCCTGAGCACGGCTGCCAGCCCCGCACGGCCCACGGCCCGCACGCTCAGCACAGCCCCGTAGCGCAGCGGGAAGCAGATGGCCACGAAGCGGTCGAAGGCCATGGCCAGCAGGATCACCGACTCCACCAGGCAGGCAAAGTGCACGAAGAACATCTGGGTCAGGCAGGCGCCGAAGGAAATCTCCCCGGCTCGGAACCAGAACAGAGCCAGCGCCCTGGGCACGGCCGTGGTGGACAGCGTGAGGTCAGCCAGGGCCAGCTGGCACAGCAGCAGGTACATGGGCTGGTGCAGGCTGGGCTCAGCCCACACCGCCAGCAGCAGCGCCCCGTTGGCCAGCACGGCTGCCAGGTACAGGCAGCAGAACGGGACGGAGATGCAGACGTGCAGCTGCTCCATGCCGGGGATCCCGTCAGGATGAACGTGTCTGGGGCCAGGCTGCTCTCATTGGACATGCTCACCTCAAAGCCAAGGCACGGGATACTACAGGATGGTACTGGAGGTGCTTGAGCTCTTCCGGCAGCACCAAATGCCTCCTGTCACCTGCTCTGGTCTGCACAGAGCCACAGCCAGAGGCACAAACCCCATTACAAACCCATTTAAAAACCCGTTACAAACCCCATTACAAACCCCATTACAAAGCCCAGCTCTGCACTGTGCTGCAGGGTGTAGAGGCACAAACCCCATTTACAAACCCCATTACAAACCCCAGCTCAGTGCAGGGTGTCCTTACACCCTGTTAGGTGTCAAAACCAACATCCAGGTCTCCTCCTCATTTATTTTAACACAGCACTTACACGCTTTTCTTCCAAGTGCTTCCACTTGAGGCCGAGTGGCTGGAGGCAGACCCAGCTCTTGCTGCATGAGTGCTGTGATATTTCTGTGTTCCTAAGCCCAGAGCAGAAGGAAGAAGCCGGGCAATGAGGGAGGAATGGTCAAGTGCTTGCAGGGAGGAACGAGACGTTCTCAGGCACCGAGGATGGGGAGTCCTGGGCTCACACTAGAATAGAGAACAAAATTAACTCCAGGTTTGAAGTTGGTTGCCCACGTTCCTTATCTCCAAACTTCTCTCTGCCTCCCCTTTTAGCTCTGAGACCCAGTTCCATTTGTTTTGCAGCATTTTTCAGAGCAAATCTAGCAGAACTAAAATTTAACCAGGCAGTTGGAAAGACCTTTGTGTCAGAGGAAAAAGCCTGTGTGAGATGGAATTCTCCCTCCAGCCAAAGGAAGGGAGGTGCTGCTGCCCTGGAGAGCCCTGGAGTGCCCCAGAGGCTGAATCAGACCCAGTCACACCAATTGAGATGGGATGTGACTGTTTTCAGCAGCTTCTGTGTTAACACTCAAGTCTTACCTCTCAAAACTCAAACCATGAGGAATTATCCATAACACAGGAGGAAGTGATGTAACTGCTGAAAAACTGTGATGTTGTTGCACACCAAAATATTGACTCCGTGCTTGGAAAAGCTACTCTGTCTTCAACAACATATTGGATTCCCTGTTCTCACTTAATTTCATGTCTAAAATATCCTGAACCAGAAAGTGTCCAGGAAAGGACAATATGAAAGTGGATCATCTTTAAAAATATAATTAATCAAAATAATACCTGATTCTATACTAATAATAATGAGGACTATTATACAACAATAACTATTATTCTCTAATAATAACAACCCATTTTGTAATTTTTAAAAAGCAGTTAAGGATAAATATTACATGAAACAAAACCAGATGTGAGGTGTTAACAGAAAAAATATTACTAGTGCTGGAAGCTGGCAGCTGTGCTGCCATGCCAACAGCTCAGCCTCTCTGGCAAAATGCAAATATTAAACTTCAAATAAACAGGGATCCAGTGGGAATCTCAGTGCACCCAGGAGCTCTGCAGCAAAGGACTCTCTCAGCTTCAGATCCCTTCTTCCAGAATCGACCAGATCCTTTCCTCCACGATCCATCCTCACTATAAAACTCTATTAATACACGTTTTAATGCAGCTCTAGGGATGCAGCTCGCACAGTTTTGCCCAAGCGGCTCCTTGGATTCCCCTTCCCTAAAATCTTTTCATTTTGCCTTAAAGCAATTACCCAGATCCCAAACTCCATCCCCCGCTGCCCGCCCCGGGACAGCCCCGCAGAGCTCCGGGGATGCTGGGGAGGGTTTGGGGCTGGAGCCCCGACCCCGGGCAGCCCCCGCAGATCAGCGCCCCTGGGGGAGCTCAGGCAGGAGGAGGAGGACGGGGATCCTCACTCGAGAGTGAAATCGCCTTTCCCTGGCAGGGAGGGCTCGGCTCTGGCCAGGGGCGAGCGGGCGGTGGTCCAGGGGCGAGCGGGCGGTGCTGGGGCGGTGGTCCTGGCCGGCATCGCCCCCGAGCATCGCCCGGTGCGTGCGGAGCATCCCCGGCTGCCGCTGCCCGGCCCCGGCAGAGCACGGCCGCTCTCCCGCTCGGCAGGGAGGGACGGAGGGACGGAGGGACGGAGGGACGGAGGGACGGAGGGACGGAGGGACGGAGGGACGGAGGGACGGAGGGAGGCTTTGCGCTGTTTATGGTGAGCGGGGAGTGTAGTAGCTGTGCGCCAGCCTCCCAGCGCCCCAGAGCTGCCTCCGGCCCCAAACCCCAAACGAGCGCTCCCCAGAGCTGCCTCTGGCCCCAAACCCCAAACGAGCGCTCCCCAGAGCTGCCTCCGGCCCCAAACCCCAAACGAGCGCTCCCCAGAGCTGCCTCCGGCCCCAAACCCCAAACGAGCGCTCCCCAGAGCTGCCTCTGGCCCCAAATCCCGCAGGAGCACCCCCAGCTCCCTGGCCGGGGGAGGAAGGGCCCGGCGGCTACAGGAGAGGACGGTGCAGCGCCGGTCCCTGCAGGGATCCCAGAGGATGGGGACGATCCTGATCCCTGTGGGATCCCAGAGGATGGGGATGATCCTGATCCCTGTGGGATCCCAGAGGATGGGGATGATCCTGATCCCTGTGGGATCCCACAGGGTGGGGATGATCCTGATCCCTGTGGGATCCCAGAGGATGGGGATGCTCCTGATCCCTGTGGGATCCCACAGGGTGGGGACGCTCCTGGTCCCGCTCCTGGTCCCGCTCGACAGCTCCAGCAGCCCCGGGCGCTTCCCCCGCTCCTCCAGCCCCACCTTGGCCCCGCACACAGCCTCCTGAGGGTTCTGTGTGCCCCCAGCCCACCGAGGGCGCCCCCGGGACCCCCGGGCCCTGCGGGACAGACCCCGGGCCGTGTCCAGCACAGCCGGACTCGGGAGCAGGCAGGGGTGGGAGTTCTGCAAACCATCCTGGCACGGGAGAGCGAGCGGCCGGGCGTGCTCGGGCTGTGTTCTGTGAACAACAGAGCTCTCTATTAATAGCAGCCCCTGATTTGAATAATTATTGTTATTCAGATCGCTCTTGGTGATTAATTCGGTAGAAGGAATTTGGAAGAGTTTCCCCGTGGGAATGCGAGAGGAGGTCTGTGGGCTCGGCTGCTCCAGGGGATGGGAGGAAGAGTCTGGGGCTCAGGATCCCTCCTGGGATTGATGGGAGCAGGGTGCCATCCCTGCCCGTGGCAGGGCGGTGAAACGAGGTGACCTTCAGGGTGCCTCCCAAAGCCAAACTGCTGTGTGGTGTGATTCTGTGAATGCACCCTGTGCCCTCCCTGCAGCCCCCAGGAATTTCACCGTGCTTGGTGATGGAACCATCCCTCTGCAGACAGGATTTCCTGGGTCATTCCAACACTAAAGAAGCTCCAGCCACCAGCAGTGGGGGTGGAGAAACACAGGAAGGTTTTGACCATAATAAAGCCAATAATTCACCAAGAGCAGTGGTGGTTCTCAGCAGCCAACACCTCTGAACCCCCGAGGCAGGAGTGCCACCCTGCTGAGTCCTGGAACCATGGAACCACAGAATCATGAAATCATGGAGTGGGTTGGGCTGAGTTAAAGCTCATCTCTTTCCAACCTCCTGCCACCTCCCACTGTCCCAGGCTGCTCCCAGCCCCAGTGTCCAGCCTGGCCTTGGGCACTGCCAGGGATCCAGGGGCAGCCACAGCTGCTCTGGGGACCCTGTGCCAGCCCTGCCCACCCTGACAGGGAAGGACTTGCTGACCACATCTGACCTCTTTTGGTGTAAAACCATTCCCTTTGTCCTATCACTCTCTGTCCCTGTAAAAAAATCACTCTCCACTTGGACTGCTAATCCAAATAAATCCAAAATTCGGGGGTGGCTGGCTGTGCTGCACTCAGGGCTGGCACAGGGGCTGCAGGATGGCTGCTGCAGAGGTCTCAGTGAGCAGTCAGTGCTCTCCAGGGGAACGTGGGGTGGAGGATACCTGCTGTCCTGGCCAGGCTGGAAACGTGTGCCTGGCATTGGCCAAGGCTGCTGCCTGTGCCAGGGAAGGAGCAGAGCCAGGGAACGTGGGTGGGCACTGGAGCCCAGCCATTGTACAAAGGAACAAGGAAAAGGTCCCCGGGCGACCTCCTCTGTGGGGCTGAGGAAAACCACAACGTGGGAAATGTGGGCCCAGGGGACTCCAGGACCACTCGAGACGACCACCTCACCCAGCCATGGCAATCTGCCACGGCCAAGTCCCCTGAAAAGTCCCAGGGATCCTCCCTTTCAGCTGCAGACCCTTCTCTCCTGGTTTAGTAACGCCCCCGTCCTGCCAGGTTTGCTCTGGGGATGTAAAACACCCTGGAACTTCACACCCCAGCCAGCCTTTGGGTCCTGCTGCCCCCCTGCATCCCCACACCTGGGCTCAGCCCCTCTCCTCTCACAGCTCCCAGCCTCGGCAGCATCCGTGTTCAATTCCCTGCTCCCAGAGCAGACACCTCCAGCACCACCAGCAGAACAAATATTTACCCAGCTGAGAAAAAGTGTGTTTGTTTCAAAAGAAAACCAAAAGGAGGCAAATGTGTCTCAGCAACCCATGGTTCATTTCTTGTTTGTGTGCTGCCTGGAAAGAAGTCTTGTGGCCCCCAGGTTGCTTCTCAATTTCATCTGCAAAATCCACAAACCAAAAATGTTCACAGAGGGACCAGGAAAGCCCAGGTGCAGAGCCAAGCTGTTCCATTTGTTTAGGCTTCTCTCACAACTTTCAGGATATTTGATGCTGACGTCAGTTTTCTAAATGACAGAAGTTCTCTTTGCACCAGAAATCTCCTGATCAGTTCACAGAGAGCCTGGCTCATATCTCTGACTCGAGGCCCAGACAGCTCCTGAAGGACGTGGCTGGTGTTTCCAGCCCCAGAGCTGCTCCCAGGACAGGACACCCATGCCAGCTTGTTCCCTGTCCCCACAGCTGATCCTGTGTCCCCCTCACTGCCACCCACAGCCCTGCTGCTGCTGGGGACAGCAGTGGCAGTGTCCCCACGCCCTCCCATCACTGCTGGCTGGAATGAGAAGTGATGGGATGGCACAAGGAGAAACAGCTTCAAACTAAAATAGAAAAGATTTAGTTTGGATCTTGGGCAGGAATTGTTCCCTGGCAGGATGGGCAGGGCTGGCACAGGGTGCCCAGAGCAGCTGTGGCTGCCCCTGGATCCCTGGCAGTGCCCAAGGCCAGGCTGGACATTGGGACAGTGGGAGGTGTCCCTGCCATGGCAGGGCTGGCACTGGGGGGGATTTGAGGTCCCTCCAACCCAAACCATTAAATGATTCTAAGCCAGAGCATCCCCTGGATACCCTTCAGTCCTGGAGAGGCTGGACAGAGCCAGCCCCTGTCTAACAGCCAGGAATTGCTGACCTGTGGAAGGGTTGGGAGGAGACTCTCCCATGCCAAGGATGCCCACCAGGACACAGGAGATGGGAGCTAGGGCAGTGCCACTGCCAGCTGCCATTACAGCCTGTTCCTTGCACTTCCTGTGACTAAAAAAGGACAAAAGTTCATTGTCACAGGTCTGGAACACACATGACCCAGCCTGAGCCATAGCAGTGGCTCACAGGCACAGAGCTGTGGGGCTGGACAGGACCCAGGGATGTCTCAGGCCCAGCTGTCTGTGCAATCAGTGCCAGCCAAGGTCTGAGTCTCACCCATCCCCAGTGGAGCACACGAGCTCTGCAGGAAACCTGCTCTGGTTCCTGCTCTGGGCTGTAAATCACAGCCCAGGCCAGTCCCACCCCCTCCAAGGGACCTGTGGATGCACTCCAGGTGGTACCAGAGCATCCCCTCCTCCCCTCAACAGGCAGAGCCTGTTTTCTTCTCCCCAGCTCCATTTGCCTCCCTCCATCCCCACATCATTTCAAAATGTAAGCATCGACAGAAGGAACAGAAAATTCGTACTTTGTTCCTGTTGTATCTGGTAATTGACGTTGCCCAGAGAGGGCTGGGATTCCAGGCAGGCGTCCCAGGCTCCTCCTTTGATGCAGAGAGAACTCTCCAGGTGCTGCTCACAATCCAAAATGTCCACGACTCAAAGCAGGGATTTGCTCTTCTTGGCTCCCAGACAAGGGAAGAGCTGGGGGCAGAAGGGTATTTGAGCCATAAATGCTGGAATAGACCTCAGGAGGAATCTCCCCATTCCCTATCCCAGCCTGGGGGCAAGGCCACCCTGCTCAGGCCGGGGCAGCACCCACGGCTCACCTGAACTCACCTGCTGGGCTCAGGTGCTCAAGGAGCCTGCCTTGGTTCCCAGCAGTTCTGGGACTGAAATCTCATTTTTCACAACAAAGGATTTCTGTGCTCACCCACCTTAGCCCTTCATAACACCACAGAAGAACCTGCAAGGTGCTTTTCTTCAGTGCTGTTCAGAAGGGGTGGGGAGGCAGGCAGCACACTGTGGGGACAGGGGAGGTGTCCCACGGCACCTGGGCAGTGCTGGTGTTTGCTGGGGGCAGGAGCAGCCCTGCTGGGCCCCACCCACACCCAGAACTATCACCTGAGGATGTCAACTGTGCTGCCACCACAGCCCCTCCCTGCTGCAGGGACACACTGAGACCCTCACATGGGGCCAAGCATCACCCAGGGGTCCCAGCAGGACAGTCCAGTCCCTCCCCATCACCCAGGGGTCCCCAGCAGGACAGTCCAGTCCCTCCCCATCACCCAGGGGTCCCCAGCAGGACAGTCCACTCCCTCCCCATCACCCAGGGGTCCCCAGCAGGACAGTCCAGTCCCTCCCCATCACCCAGGGGTCCCAGGACAGTCCAGTCCCTCCCCATCACCCAGGGGTCCCAGGACAGTCCAGTCCCTCCCCATCACCCAGGGGTCCCCAGCAGGACAGTCCAGTCCCTCCCCATCACCCAGGGGTCCCAGCAGTTCCTTCCCCAGACCCCTGAGCTCCCCTGGCCCCCCCTGGGGGGGACTGCACTCACCTCAATTAAATTAATGTCTCTGCATCAGCTGGAAACCTCATTAGCAATGATTTTATACTTGTGTCTACACAACTGATACCAACCACACAACACCAGACCCAGCACTGCCAATCCCTGCAGAGCCTCTCCAGGAGCACAGAAAATGAGACAGGTACTGGAGAGAGGTTTTGCACTCAGCCGAAGTCCACCAGCAGCTTCTTTATTTATCATTTATTAATTTGTTTGTGTGACATATTGAGATCTATATCACAATGTTGTGAATATAAAAAATACTCAGGTAACTTTTTTCAGGCTTGGGGTAACTTTATCAGCCCATGTGGATGCCTCAGAAAATGAAATCCATGTCTCCACGGAAGCTGGATGCCCAAACAAGCACTGATTGCTGTTAATTACATTCCTGCCCTTTTTCACTTTATTGATCAAGTCTCATATTCACTTTGCCATTATATTATTTGAATCTAAAGTCAAATGAAGTTGTTTCAGATTTCTCTGATAATCCCATTTCTCTGTTAAATTTAAGCACATAAACATATGGGTTTCCTGACTTAAATCAGAAACTTTTTTTCTTCGTTTTGATTTTTTTTTTCCCCCTAGTTTGGCTGAGGCAGAGATACCTGAGGAAGGTTTGCTTGCCATGTGCACCAGGCAAAGAGTGGAAGAGAAGGGGGTGGGCAGAGACCAGAGGATGCCAAGGGCTGGGGGCCCGGTTTGGGGCAATGGGCAGAGCAGGTCCCCAGGTCTCCCTGGGGCTGCCCTCCCTCAGGCAGTGACCAGCAGGACCCAGCAGGGCCCCTGCCACAGGCCAGGATGGAGATCAGCCCAGGAACCCCCTCCCATGGGGGGATCCTGCCTGGCTGGGCTCTGATGTGTCTCCAAGCAGCTCACATACCATTCCTCACCTGCAGGAGCTGTGGAGTCACAGAATCGCTGAATTACAGGAGGTTTGGGCTGGGGGGACTTTAAATCCATTTCATTGCACCCCCTGCCATGGCAGGGACATCTCCCACTGTCCCAGGGTGCTCAGAGCCCCATCCGGCCTGGCCTGGGACACTGCCAGCCTCTGTGGGCAGCCTGTGCCAGGTTCAGGTGCAAGGAAAAGGCTCCAAGAGCAGCTGAGTGGCACCCAGGGCTGGCTCAGGGGAGTGGCTCATGGCCAGTACTGCTCATGGCACACACACCTCAACTTCTGAGACACATCTTAACTGGGAATGGTAAATATTGGGCAGTTGGCTTTATCAGGGTGCCCTTCCACTGCCCTGGTTCCTCCATCCGGGCTAGGAACTGGCATTTCTGCTGCTGGAGCCTCTGAGACAAGAGCATCTTCTGCCTGCAGCTGCTGGGAGCCAGAGCAAAGCACAGAATCAGAGCTGGACAATCCCTCTGAGCCCACCAAATCCAACCATTCCCCAGCAGTGCCAAGGCCACCACTGACCCCTGTCCCCAAGTGTCACATCCACATGGCTGTGAAATCCCTGCAGGGATGGACTCCAGCCCGGCTCTGGCAGCTGTGCCAGGGCTGCACAGCCCTGTCTGGGAATGGATTTTCTCAATATCCACCCTGAGCCTGCCCTGGCCCAGCCTGAGGCCGTTCCCTCTCCTCCTGTCCCTGTTCCCTGGAGCAGAGCCCGACCCCCCTTCCTGCCTCTCCCAGCAAGGAGTTGTGCAGAGCCACAAGGTCCCCCCTGAGCCTCCTTTTCTCCAGCCTCAGCCCCTTTCCCAGCTCCTTCCCAGCTCCATTCCCTGCCCTGGGCACCTCCAGGAGATTCACTCTGGACGTGCAAAGAGACAAAGCTAAAAGGCTGAAACAACAGCACCATATCCCAGCCCTGTTCTGTGCCCCCTCCTGCCCCAGCCTGGGTTTATATCGGCCCAGGAGTGCCCCGGGCTCTGTGCTCACACCTGGAGGTCACCAGTTCATTTCTCTGGGTACTTCCTACAACTGCACTAATTAACTAATTACCTGCACTGCTTACCTGCACGGAGTGTAGAGCCCTGCAGCCTCCAGGCTGCCCCGAAGGAGCCTCACAGCCCATCACCCATCACCCTGCACAGTCCCTCCTGCCCCTGCACCACTGAGAGGCTCCCAGGGCTCTGCCTGGACCCGCCTGGGCTGGCAGGGCCCTGACCCCAGCTCTGAGCTCTGCCCCTCTTCTGGCCCCACGCTGGAAGAGCTTTAGGACTGAGAACTGTTTTAACTTTTTGGGAACCACAGTGGAGAGAAAACTGGGAGCTCTGAGCTAGAGATCAGCAGGCATTCCTGCTAAAAACCTCTTAGATGGTTTTGTCCCCATTTCTGATTTGATGGGACCCCCTAGAAACCTGCAGGGACCCTGAGCAGGCTGTGCAGGGAGAGCACGGAGGGAAATTGCAGTCAGCAGCTTCCTGACTCCACAGCCCTTCAGGGAGCTGCCAGGGACCTCTGGGGCCAGCAGGAATCTCTAATCCACGAGATCAAACCAGTCACCCAAAACTCCCCCCCGAAGGCTGAGTTACCATCTCCTTTCAGGAAAGAAGCTGCTGCTATTTATTATCTGCCTGTCTGGGAAGTGGGATTTACATTAAATTAACATTTCACAGAATCACAGAATCATCCTGGTTCGCCCCCTGCCATGGCAGGGACACCTTCCACTAGACCAGGGCACTCCAAGCCCCATCCAACCTGACCTGGAACACTTCCAGGGACGGGGCATCCTGACCCATGAGCTCCCATGGGCTCCTCATCCATCGCAGGTGAGCTCCGTGCCCCCGGGCACTCACTGACACTGGGGGGATCCTCTCCTCTCCTCTCCTCTCCTCTCCTCTCCTCTCCTCTCCTCTCCTCTCCTCTCCTCTCCTCTCCTCTCCTCTCCTCTCCTCTCCTCTCCTCTCCTCTCCTCTCCTCTGGCACTGATGACAGAAGAGGGAGAGCTGAAGTCAGGAGGTTTTGCTGCTCTAAAGCATGGTGCCCAGCAGATGAGGGGCAGTTTGAACACCAATAAACCTGGCTGGAAATGGGCACTCGAGCTTTGTCCCTGTCCTGCAACAAAGCAATCACACCCCGGGGAGCGTTTGCCTTTCAAACACACACCAGGAGCCTGGCTCAGCTCAAATCTCCACCACCAAGGCTCCATCCCCACTCCAGGGGCAGGCTCAGCTCCTTCTGCCTGCACAGAAACATTCACTCAGGGCACAGGAGTGTTTCTCGGTGACTTCCACTTAAGTCCCAAAGATTTCTGAGATTCCATTTACTTCTTGCATGTGCTATGTGGGAAAAGCACCCACTGAAATTATGGAATAATGGAATCATGGAATGGTTGGGGTGGGGAGGGACCTTAAAGCTCACCTCGTTCTACCTCTGTGCCACAGGCAGGGAACCTTCCCCCTTCCCTTCCTTCCTACCAGGCAAAGATCCTTGTATTCCAAACACACTCACAAAAACCATGAACTGAGCTAAAAAAGCAATGGGTGTCACCAGATTTGGGAAAAAAAAGTATGAAGGAGCTGTGGTTTCCTGCCCTGTGTGAGTTATTAAGCTGGCATTTAACCACCTTGAGATATAAATCTCCCTGCTTGGCTGGCTAATGCCCCATTAGGCACGGGCCCCTGGCCAGGAATGGCCCAGCTGGTGATTCATTGACTTGGGGACATTTCCCTGGGCACTTTGCTCCTGACCTGGCCACCACAGCCACCCAAGGAGCAGAGCAGCAAGTTCAGAGCTGCCTCCTCCATCGTGTGGAACCATTCTGGGAAATGAGGAGACAGACAGATCCCTGCAATCACAGAGCAGTTTGGGCTGGAAGGGCCTAAATCCCATCCCATTGATCCCATCCCATCCCCTGCCATGGCAGGGACTCTTCCCACTGCCCCAGGCTACTCCCAGCCCCAAATATTGACAAATGCAGGGGGGCAGCTCAATTGTTCCTAGAGCTGCCCACAGCACTGTGCTCTCCTGACACATTTTCCTTCTCATAGCTCCATCTCCTATCGAAAATCACATGGCTGCTCTGTGCAAACACTCTTTTTTTTTTCTTTTTGCTAAGAAAGCCAATGCAAACACAAACGTTCTGAGGACATTGAAAAAACCCAGCAGCTTTTGTGCCCAGCTCTGTTATCTCCCCTGGTAGACAAACAGCCTTTAATGAACAGACTTTCATTTCCCCTGTGCCCGTCACAGGGTGCCACCTTTGATCAAATCAGAGGAAAATAAAACAAAGGAAAGAAAAAATGTGCTACAAAAGTGAAAAACTTTTGGGGAGTTGTGGTCTGAACTCATGATCAGTGTCTTCCCCTTTTCTTTTGCAGTGGTGGAGCATTACTGGCGTGGCTGGAGCAGGGTTTGCTGGTTGGGTGTCTGTGTTGATCCCAGCTCCTGTGTCACTCAGGTCTGAACACACCTGGTGTGTCCGTGGCTGCTGCTCCCCATCAGGAACACTGGGTTTGATCAGCCCTGATCAGAATGGTCCCACAGCTCCTGCCCTGATGCAGGGCACAACATTTAAAGGAGTCCAGACCCTGTCAGAGCCGTTCCCCAGCATCTCTGGGGTCACCACCCTTCCAGATGAGACACCTGGGGTCCAGGTGTGCAGCAGAGGTTTCCCCACCATGGGCAGGTCTGAAAGAGCCTTGCAGCCCAGTCAGGCTGTGGGACTGGCAGGTGCTGGCTGCCCTCGCAGCCAGGGCTAAAGGACATTCTGCAGAAATGGCTGGATCTGCTCCATCTCGTGAGTAACATCAGGAACACCCCAGACCCTCTGTGGGGCCCCACGGGTGACACAGGGTCAGACCATCCCACTGTTGTGAGAGCTCCAGAAAGGGCTCCCCAGTCACCACAACCAAAACTCTCTGGGCTCTGCCTGGCTGAGGCAGAGCTGTACTGAGGACACAAAGCATCCTTGAGGGATGAGTGGGCAGGACACCACTGCTCCTTACACACCACTCTAAAGGCTTGAACTGCATTTGGGAGTCAGGGTCTGAGGGAAATGTCAATAATAAGGACAATAAAGGCTTTCCCAAGCTCTCAAGGAAACACCTTCAGCAACAAGAAGTGCCAGGGTCCCCAGCAATGAGGGCAGGAGGACGAGACCCCTGTGCCATGGTGAGCAGCGTGCTGCCCATCCAGCCATGCTTGGTGTGCCATGCTTCAGTCTGGCAACCAACGAGGTGTTCACGGTGCGGACACTGTTGGAAAGGTGAAGGAACAGGCGGAGATGAGGCTGTGGGGCAGCAAACGAGACCAGGTGCAGCAGGTGATGGGCACCCAGCAGCTCTAAGTGCCTTCATGCTCCTCAGCTGGACCCAGGCAGGCTCAGCCACTGAAGGGAATTCAGGGAAAGCAGCTCCAGGAGAAAGCAGCAGCAGTGAAGGTGCTGATGACCCAGGGAATCACACCACATCCAGCTCCCTGGAACCCCTTGGTCAGACCTGCTCCTCCAGGCCCAGAGGTGCTGCAGCCTTTGGTGCTGCTGTCCAGACCCCACCTCATATTCCACACCCCACATGCCACCCCCCTGCCCCTGTTCAGCAGCTGCCCCCCCAGGCGGGGCAGGGACACTCCCCCGTGGGGCAGAGCAGGCGGAGGACACGCTCCCGGATCTGCCTGGTCCTCACCCCGTACACGATGGGGTTGAGCATGGGCGGCACCACGACGTAGAGGTTGGCCAGCAGGATGTGCACGTGGCCCGGGACGTGGCGGCCGAAGCGGTGCGTGAGGAAGGAGAAGAAGGCCGGCACGTAGAACATGAGGATGACGCAGAGGTGGGAGCCGCAGGTGCTGAGGGTTTTGAGGCGAGCCTCGGGCGAGGGCAGGCGGAACACGGCCCTGAGGATGAGCGCGTAGGAGACGGCGATGAGCACCACGTCCAGCCCCGAGGAGAGCAGCGCCGTGGTCAGCCCGTACCACACGTTGGCGCGGATGTCGGCGCACGCCAGGCGGGCGATGCCCATGTGCTCGCAGTAGCTGTGGGGCATCACGGTGTGCCCGCAGTAGGGCAGGCGCTTCAGCAGGAAGATGGGAGGGAACATGATGCAGAAGGCGCGGGCCACGGCGGCCGCGGCGATCTTGGCGATCACCGGGGCCGTGAGCACGGCGCCGTAGCGCAGCGGCTCGCACACGGCCACGTAGCGGTCGAAGGCCATGGCTAGCAGCACCGAGGACTCCACGATGAAGCTGAAATGGGTGAAGAACATCTGCGTGACGCAGGCGTCGAAGGAGATCTCCCTGGCGCCGAACCAGAAGATGGCCAGCATTTTGGGCACCGTGGTGGTGGACAGCAGGAGGTCGGACAGAGCCAGCATGGCCAGGAACAGGTACATGGGCTCGTGCAGGCTGCGGTCCGCGGCGATGAGCACCAGCAGCACCAGGTTGCTGAGCACTGCCGTGAGGTACATCAGGCAGAAGGGGACGGAGATCCAGATGTGGGACTCCTCCATGCCTGGGATGCCCGTCAGGACAAAGGTGATGGGGTCGAAGCTGCTCTCGTTGAGCTCGTGCATGGCTCAGGGTCAGGCTGGCCCAGCCCTGTGCAACAACGGAAGGGATGAAGGACACCTGTGAGCCTGGGCTGGCCCGTGACACCTGGCAGAGGCTGCAAACCAGGACACGAGTTCCATGGCGCCTGCCTTCCCCCCAGGGGTTCCCTCGCCGTGCTCTGTACAAAGGACCCCGTTTGTTCTGTCAGTCCCACAAAGTGTGTTTGTGAGGAAAACATCTCTGTTCTCCCATCGCCACTGCTGAGCAGCCCTGCCCTACCCACTGCCACAAAAACCTTGTAAAAGCCATAGAAATAGTCCTAAAAGTCACCCTCAGCCTTGTCACAGTCAGTGGCTCCATTTGCGAGCACACACAGAGCTGCCTCTGCGGTGGGACTCCAGGTTCCTCCAGGGAGGTGGAATGACACAATTCCTCACCCTGCTCAGACCAGTGACCAAAGCTCCTTGTAAAATCCCCAAAAAAGGAATCAATGCTTCCCCAGTATCACTGTTGGCCCGGGTCTGGGATGTGGCTGACATCCAGCTGCACCTCTGAGGGCACCCATCAGACTTCTCACTTTGAACTTCACTTCTCCAGCCTGAGCAACCCCAGCTCTCCCAGCCTGGCTCTAGAGCAGAGGGAGCCCTTTCTTTTCCTGCCTTTTGCTTCATTCCTGCCTCACTCCTTCATTAAGAGGGGCAAAGACACGGTGGACTGCACAGAGTGATCCTTGGACAAAGAAATTCTGGCTCAAAGCACGAATACCCCAGAGAGACACCCCACATGCAGAGCTCTGCACTGATGCTCGGCCCTGGCACCCTTCCAGCCCCAGTTTTCCCAGTTCCTGAAGTGCTGGGGCAGCCTGAGCTGGGAACATTGTCCCATGACTGATCAGCCTGGGGGGATCTTGGAAGATTTGATTAATGCAAACAAAGTCCTCCACAAAAGCTTTGCCATGAGCAGGGCTTTGAGGAGAAGGAGCACCGCAGGACTGCTGGGTTTGTGTGCTTCCCCCACCTCACCCCCAGCTCCCATTCCCTGTGTAAACCCCATCACACATTAGAAAAACTCCATTACATTAGGGTTGGGATAGAGGAAAACCAGTTGGATTCGGGCCAAAGATAAACCTCCCCTGCCTGCAGCCTGATTCACTCTCATTGCAAGCAGCAGGTACCCAGGGCAGACGTGTTTGCATTTCTAAGTGCTGCCATTAAGGACTCTCAGCCTCCCTGAACCAAAAGCCCACTGAAAACACGGCTCAGCACAGAAAAGACCTTCAGCTCATGGCAAATATTTGTCCAGCCACCTCTTCCACTTTGCAAGCCCACGTCAGCCAGGTGAGTGAAGCCAGTGTGGGTCTGGAGAAGGGATTAAATCTGCCTGGAATTCCCAGGCTTCAGCCCCAGCCGTGTTACTGTGTGTGGGCTACAAAGCAGCTCAGCAAGGCTTTCCACCTCCACGTCCCAGAAATACGGAAATCTATTCCTCTCACATACCACCTCGCTTCCCTCCAGTCTTTCCAAACAGAACCACTGCCCCAAACCCCATGTTGACATAAAAGGACTCACCAAGGGCCAGCCCCGAGCTGGGAGGAGGAACCACAACCCCAAATGGAGCAGAGCCCGGGGAGCCCAAAGCCCCCAGTGCTGCCAGGGCTGATGCTATCGAGCCTTCCCTTCCCACACCTCAGAAACCGCAGCAGCCCCTGCCCCTGGGGGGCTTAAATTGCCGGTGCATTAACCATTAACAGCGGTTAACACTCCCGGCTGAGGCATTTCCTGCTTTCCCAGCATTTGCATTGCAAGTGAATTTCCCCTCTCCTTGCTGGGCACTGGGCCTGAGCAGGAGCTGGGCACAGCCTGAGCACTCCTGGGATCCAGAGCATCGCGGATGTCTGGGAGCGTTTTATCCACAGCAGGTGAAAATTGTCTCGTTCCACTGCTGAAACCTCCCTGAACAGCCCCCTCAAGCTGCCAGGTCTCCTCTGCCACCCAACCCCAGCCCACGGGCACTGCTCCACCTTCATGATTATAATGACTGTGAAGATCATTGATCAAATCAACAATCTACAAAACCATGATTGGGCAGGAATTGTTCCCTGGCAGGGTGGGCAGGGCTGGCACAGGGTGCCCAGAGCAGCTGTGGCTGCCCCTGGATCCCTGGCAGTGCCCAAGGCCAGGCTGGACACTGGGACAGTGGGAGGTGTCCCTGCCATGGCAGGGGTGGCTCTGGGGGGGATTTGGGGTCCCTCCCAACCCAAACCAGTCTGGGATTCCCACGACTCTGTGATTTTGTGACCTCTAAGACCATCAAGTGCAAAAAGTGTGCCCAGAAAAGCCAATATTGAGCAGTGTCCTGCCCCACCCAGCGACACTGATGTCAGCCCCAGCCCCTCCTTCCCCATCCCTCCTCCCCAAGGACACGGCTCCTGGGGTAACAGGGAAGCAGGAGTGGGAGGTTCTGATCTTGCAGAAGGATCCTGGATCCAGGAAAGGCAACAACACTGACAAGGCACCATCACTCCTGTAGCAGCTGTGGAAATGTTCAACAGGAGCCATGCAATTAAAAATATTGGTGCTGTCTCTCCTCTGATGCTTCATGCATCTCAAAATGCAGCATTTGTACTGGACTCCCCTTCCTTTGGCTCCAGAGGGGATGTGGATGATGCTGTGAGCTCTGCTGGGCTCCCTCCAGGGTGGGCTGGGCTCCTGCTGGGCACCGTGCCCATCCCTGTTGCCAGCCCTGAGCCTCTGAGTCCTGGCAGGGCAGGAGCTGCACGGGAAATGTGGCACCTGAAGCTTGGACTCAGTGACTTGGGAGGCTTTTTCCAAGCTCAGTGATTCTGCCATTCTGTGGAGCAGAGGATGTGCTGCTGCTGTGCCTCAAACACCGAGCTTGCTCCAGGAGCTCCAGGTTTCCTTCCTGCCACAGACTCTTCCCACTGGGGCTGGTTCCCTGCACCCTGTGCCACAGACACCCCAAAACGGGCCCCAGAAACACCCTGCACAGCTCTGCCCCCCCGAGCCACATCCCACCCCACCCCAGCAGCTGGGAGGGTTCAGGGGGCAGGAGCAGGGCAGGGACCCCCTCAAGGGGTGCAGCAGGAGCTGGACCCAGCAGGGCAGGGGCTGATGGAGCAGCAAGGATGGAGTCCCAGGAGCAGAGGGTGAGGAATGTCCCTGCTGTCCCCGGGGCTGGGGCACACACAGGGCACTCTCTAGAGTCCTAGAGGACTCTCCAGGGCTGCCTTGAGGAAGAGGAGCACGGGGAGCTCATTGGGAAGCTCCAGCTGTGCAGCAGGGATGAGGCACGGACAGCACCCTGGTACGTGAGTGGAGAACTGCTGAGACTTTGGGAGAGTGACTCTAGGGGTCCCTGTGAGGCAAGAAATGGTCCCACAGCCAGGCAGAGCCACAGGGCTCTGGTGTGGTCACCGGGGGCTCATGGTGGCCTCCAGTGCGGGGGAAGGCAGGTGACACCAGGGGTCACACCCTGCGGCACTGGGCAGGCTGGCAGGGTCCCGCTGGGTCCTGCAGCCTGGCACGGCAGGACACGAGTCCCAGGTTCCTCCAAGCCCTGGGGAGTGTCCATGGTGTGTCCTGGGCCAGCCCCCACTGAGTCCCCACTGTCCCCTCAGGGTCAGGGGCATTTACACCCCATGGCTGCAGCAGGATCAGAAGAGCTCCAAGGACGAGGACCCAGAGTGCCCAAGGCCAGGGACGGGGGCCAGGGCCACTCCTGTCACTGTCCCAGGGGAAGGGGTCCCTGCCCATGGCTGGGGTGGGACACGATGGGTTTAATGTCCCTGCCAGGACAGACCCTGCTGTGATCCCCCCTGCCCCATCCCGGGGCAGAGCGTGTCCTGGGGGCACCGAGCTGCTCGTCCCCCGGGGTGACAGCAGTGACAGGGATGGTGACAGGGACAGTGACACAGTGACAGGGACACGAGGCCAGCCCCGCTCAGCGCTGCCCTGTCCCTGCCCCACTCCCCAGCTGTGCCTTTCCCAGGCCGAGCTCGGCAGCTCCAGCGCACCCGGCACACACGGCTGCCGCACTGCTGCTCCTCGGACGTTTTTATCCTTTTTATTTACTCACACACCCTTTTGCTCCCAGGGCCTGCACTGTGCACACTGTCCCTGTCCTTCCTCGGTGTCCCTGAGCACAGAGAGCTGGGCTGGGCTGGGCTGGGCTGGGCTGGGCTGGGCTAGGCTGGGCTGGGCTGGGCTGGGCTGGGCTGGGCTGAACTGGACCAGGCTGGACATGCCCCTCTGCAGGGCTCAGCTGGGCCAGGCAGGCTCTGGGCTGGGGTCACCCCTAGTTCTGGGGTTCCTCTAACCCACGTGGTGAGCCAAGCCTAAAGATGTCAGCTCCTCTGGGTGGGTGACACAGTGTGTGACACCAGTGTGTAACACCAGTGTGTGACACCAGTGTGTGACACCAGTGTGTGACACCAGTACCCGAGGGGTGTGGCACCAGCTCTGGGGGGACACAGCAGGTTCTCTGGCACTGGGAGTTCTGGGCATGTGGCTCTTGGTGTGGTGTGCTGGTGGCTCTGCCAGGATGGGCGAGTGAAGCCCCCCCAGCAGGAGCCCCCGGTGGCCACAGGGGATGCAGAGGGAGCCCAGTGCTTGCCCCGAGTGGCAGGGCCGGTGCTGCGAGGGCTGGGGCTGGTGCAGGGCAGGGGCAGGAGGGGGGCACTGGTGCTCCAGAGGGTCCCCAGCAGCTCCCAGGGCTACAGCAGGACCCACTGGAGCTGAGCCCTCCACCACTGAACCAGCAGGAACCCCGGGGTGCTGCTGACACTGAGATTTGGGAGCCCCCAGTCCCCTCCTGCTCCCCATCTCCAGCCCTGGAGGGGCTGCAGGGAGGAGCTGAGGGACCCCTCAGAGATGAGGACGTGGCTGAGCAGGGCTCCACACTAAGAGGGTTCCCACAGGAATGGTGTCAGAGCCGATTCCAGCAAGAAGGGGCAGCAGCAGCTCCCCCAAAAGCCTCGCCTGGGGCTCAGCCCATCGTCCTAAAGTGCCAGATTTTGTTCCTCTCCCCTTCACCCTGAAACCAGAACACTGAATCTTACCCTAGAGTTCAGAGCCCAGCAGGGCTCTGCTGCACACCACCCTCGCTGGGTTATTTGCTTTTCTTCTGCTTCTCTCACAGATTTGGGGGTGCCTCTCACCAGACACGGGCTCAGGGGTCTGTCCTGCCTCCAGTACCGGGGTCACAGCAGCTCTGCCACCTCAGGTGTTGTGCAGACACTGCGTGTGGGTTTGTTTTCGTCTCCTCACCTGAAACACCTCAGGGTAGATTTAACCTTGATGTGTTTTCTGCCAGGAAGAAGAGCATGGGGAGCACAGGGGGCAGAGCAGGATGTCACAGCCCAGAACAGTGACAGGGGTCTGTGCTGAGCCCCACACACCCCAGATGCTGGAAGTGGCACCGTGGATGTTCCAGAGCTGCTGTTCCTGCTCCTGGAGCATCTTCCCTGCAAGGAGTGCCACCTGCACAGGACATGGCACAGCCAAAGCAGGGTCATCCTCCTCCTTTGCACCAAGGCCAGGCCAGGTGTGCTCCAGAGACCTCTGCAGATCATGGAATCATGGAATTGTTGGGGCAGGCAGAGCCCCCAGGGACCCCCGAGCTCTGCACTTCCCCCAGCACTGCCAGGGCACCAGTGACCCCTGTGCCAGGTGCCAGATCCACACTTTGGGCTTTGAAATCCCTCCAGGGATGGGCACTGCATCCCTTTCCCCAAAACCCAACCTAAACCTCCCTTGGCACACCCTGCTCTGCTGCTCACCTGAGCCAGCAGCACCTGGGGGAGCACAGGGGATGCTCCCAGCTGAACACCCTGAACCCCCCAGCTCACATCATCTCAGAACTGGCTGCAGCACCAGGGGGTTCCCAGCACTAAAGGAGGAGGAAGCTGAGGGCAGGTGGGACAAAGGTGGTTGAGGCTGAAACTCCATCAGGGACTCCACAAACCTGCAGGAATTTCCTGTCGTTACCTCAGTGATTTCTGTGGTAGCTCTTGGGGGATCCCTGGCATTGGTGGGGTGACAGAGATGGGCT
Organism: Acridotheres tristis; assembly: GCA_037013685.1. Classification (NCBI taxonomy): domain Eukaryota; kingdom Metazoa; phylum Chordata; class Aves; order Passeriformes; family Sturnidae; genus Acridotheres; species Acridotheres tristis. The sequence continues at coordinate 114,856,198 of CM072884.1, forward strand.
GTGGCTGCTGGTAAAATAATTAATTTACTGAAAAACTAAATAATTACAGAACTAAGTAATTAAAAAATTAAGTAATTTAAAAAATTAAATAATTAATTTACAGAATAATTAAATAACGAATTTACTGAATAACTAAATAAATAATTAAACAAGTCAATAACTACATGGCTAAATAAATAAATAAGTAAATAATTAAGTGCCCCATGCACTTATCTAGCTAATTAATTGTTTCGATTAAGTGCCCTCTCTGCCCTGAGCTGCAGGGCAGCAGTGCCAGGATTGCAGGAATAGCACAGGACCCCAGGACAGATGCACAGGTGGGCAGAGATTCACCTGAGCAATGGCTGCAGCAGCCACAGCAGCTGCTGCCCCACACCTGGAACCCCCCCAGGACCACTGAGGGTGGAAAAACCTTCAAGGTCATCAAGTCCAAACTTTGATCCCCCTTCTCTGTGACCACTGAGACCAGCTGCTCCCCCAGCTCTGCCAGGGCCACCATGGCAACGTCCCCACGGGTCACATGCACAAAGGTGTGTGGTGGCACTCACACTCACACACTCACACACTCACACACACATACAGTCACACACATTCACACACACACACATTTTCACACGTGGGGTGACACCAAGGTGAGGGGACGTGCAGGTCTGGACAGGTCCAGCCACAGCAATGTGAGGAATTCCCATGGGAAAGTCCCAGGTTGGGGAAAGGCTGAGTCAGCACAAGCTGAACCCACCACGGCAAACACTGTCACCAAAATGGCCAGGAATGGCATCGGGTGACATAGAATTACACATAATTACACATGATTGCATGTAATTACCCTCCTGACTCGTGCTGCAGTGACAGCTGCCCTGCTCTGCCTGGCACAGGGGTGGGCAGCAGCTTCCCAGAGCTCAGAAAAGCAGCAATTCCACCAAGGAACCAATTCCAGTTCCAAGGAAACTGCCCTGGCTCGGGGCTGTGCAGCTGCAGCTGGGAGCTCCTGCCTGGCACAGGGATTCTCCAGCTGGGCAGTGGGAAAATGGGAAAAGCCCAGAAATGGGGTGAAAATGGGGCCAGGTCTGCTCTGCCCCATCACAAGTCCTCAGTGGCTGGGGGTGCCACGGGAACGTGGCTCAGACAGGGACCCCCAGAGGGGGAACAATGGGACATGGAGCTGGCAGAGGGGCAGGAGGGAGGGGGACACCAGAGCTGAGCTCGGGTTCCTGGCAGGGGCTGGCACACCCTGAGGAGCCCAGTGGAGCCCACAGGTCCCTCCTGTTCCTCTCTCTGATGAGGGGAGTTCCTCATTTGGGATGAGGGCCAGTCCTGACCTGCCCTGCTCCTTGGAGGGCTCAGCATCCCCCAGCCCAGGCTGGTGACACCAGAGCTGCCACTTCTCGTGCTGTGTCCCTTCCAACGCCGGGGGGGTCTCTCCAGGACTGGTGCCTTTTGCCAGGACCAGTGTCCCAGTGCCACCCTGCTCTGTCCCTGTGCCTGTCCCTGAGGGTCCCAGGGTCCCCCCCGCCCCGTTCAGGAACCAAAGGCTCTTCTCTGTCACAGGTTGTGCCAGAACATCCCTCACTCCGTGTCTGATTCCACAGGGGCACTGTGGCAGCACTGCTCCCTGCACTCCTGGAGCTGAAACATCCCCACAGGGCTGGGGATGGAGCAAGACAAACAGCCTGGTCAAATTCTGGGGAAATGATGGAGAAAAAAGGGAGACAGGAAGACTCCAGCTGACCACGGGGTCATCATGTGGTGTGGGACAGGGCTGGGCAGTGACAGCCCAAGGCAGGGGACAGGGATTTCCAGCCAGGAAGCAGCTCCAGGAGGGAGCCCAGCACATTGTCACTGTCACAGTCCGGGAATTGAGCTGGGTTTAGGATCAGGTCTCCACGGGACCCTGCACCTCTGTGCACACACAGGCTGGGGATGGGTTCAGGTGTTGCCCTCAGGATCCATCCGGACTGGAAACAGCCTCAGTTGGAGCCGGGCTGCTCCATCCTATGGTCTGGTACTGAGTGAGGAGCTCAAAGGGACATCAGCAGACCCCGTCCCATCCTGAACAGCTGAGTCCCTGTGGGATGGAGCAGGATATTGTGGGATAATGGAAAAACCCCCGAGGACCTGACCCTGCTGCACTGTCTGGAGCAGTGCTTGAGGGATGACTGATGTTGTCCGCAAAAGATGATGGATATTGTCCCCCGTCTGCCTCAGGAAGCATTTAGCAATTCCCATCACAGGACCTGAAGTGTCCTAATCACAGAATCACAGAATGATTTGGGTTAGGAGAGACCTTAAAGCTCATCCAGACCCAAGCCCTGCCATGGGCAGGGACACCTTCCACTGGAGCAGGGTGTTCTGAGCCTGTTCAAGCCCAAATTCTATTCAAGATGGGAATTATTAGACTTCCACCTTTGCAGAATATTGAATTGTTTGATCCTGAAGGGCAGCTCTGGATGAGCTGCAGGAGCTCAGGGAGGTGAGGTAGAGCTTCACACTGCAGGGGGGTTGGCAGCAGCACTGCCAGAAGGGATGAGCCGGGGTTTGGGAGCCAAAGCAGGGACGGAGTGGCCTGAAGTGGCTGCCAAACGTAACCCAGAGCCTTGCTCACCGAGGCGCAGGAGGGAGGAGCTGGGGCTGTGTGCTCAGCAGGGCTGGCAGGGGCTGAGGTGGCAGCGGTGGCAGCGGTGACAGCAGTGACAGCAGTGGCCTTCAGTGAGAGCACAGGGAAGGTCTCCCAGGAACCCAACAAAGGAGCCACGGCCACGAGGACACCAACAGCGAGAGAGCTCAGAGCAGGGCGGGAGCTGCAGATCCACGGATTAAATTGAGTTTGCAAATTAAATTCCTCAAGAAATAATGAACCACGCACAGGCTGGGGCTCCAGCACGGAGAGTTCAGGGATAACCCAGAGCAGCGGCAGCCCCTGAGCAGGGAGGGACGGGGCTGGGGAGCTCAGAACTGCAAGCACAGCCTGGCTTTGGCCACCAGCAATCACAGAATCCCCAAATCCCCGAGGCTGGCAAAGCCCTCCCAGCCCCTGCAGTCCCAGCTGTGCCCCATGGCCACCTTGTCACCCTGAGTGCCACCTCCAGGTGCCACCTGCAGGGATGGGCACTCCAAAGCTCCCTGGGCAGCCCCTGCCAAGGCCTGAGCTCCCTTGCAGTAAGGAATTCTTTTCTAATATCTATTTTTTCCTAATATCTAATGTCTCCTTGCCCCTATTTTTTCCAGAGCTGCTCAGATCACAACAGCCACCGTGGGGAGTTGGATTCCCAGCCCCAGAAGAAACAAACCTCGATGGCAGGACAGAGACACACCAGGACATGGAGCTGGAAGGTGCTGGCCAAGGCAAGCTCCAACGTGGATGGCCAAAGGAGGGCAGAGAGGAGCCACCACAGCCAAACTGGGGGTGAGAGAAAAAAAATGCTGCAGGTGCTTCCAAGAGAGGGAAGTCCGTGAAATCTCAGTGGGCAGATGCCAGGGAGGCTGAAAGCTTGGGCAAGGGACCGGCACAGGGGGTCCCAACCATCCTCAGACCCTTCTTCAAACACTTCCAGAGTACCCCAGAGACCTCAGGGGGACAAGGAAGGGTCACAGCCAGAGGGGACCCATGGGGCAAATGTAGCCTGGAAAGAGCAGATGGCTGAATCCCAGTCCTTTTGAGTTTTCCCCATCACGGGAAGGAGCTGGAGCTGATGGAGAGAGCCCAGAGGAGCCCTGGAGCTGCTGCAGGGCTGGAGCCCCTCTGGAGCCAGGCTGGCACACCTGGGGGTGCTCACCTGGACAGGAGAAGCTGCAGGGAGAGCTCAGAGCCCCTGGCAGGGCCTGAAGGGGCTCCAGGAGAGCTGGAGAGGGACTGGGGACAAGGATGGAGGGACAGCACCCAGGGAATGGCTTCAAAGCAGGATTTGATGGGATTTTGGGAATTAGGAATTGTTCCCTGTCAGGGTGGGCAGGGCTGGCACAGGGTGCCCAGAGCAGCTGTGGCTGCCCCTGGATCCCTGGCAGTGCCCAAGGCCAGCTTGGACATTGGGACAGTGGGAGGTGTCCCTGCCACGGCAGACGTTTGAAATCATATGGATTTTAACGTCCCTTCTAACTCCTGACAAATCAGAACTGGGGAGTTCCATGAGCCCCTTAGATCCACAAATGTCTCTGCATTTGGGGACTTTGGATTGAGAACAGAGGTACCATGGTCAGTCCCACTTTGTGGCATGTACAGGAAGAGTACAAGGAGTCCCTTGGGCAGTGGAGCAAAAGCAATCAGAATAACTGAGCTGCCTGAAAGGGGAATTCATTCCAAAAGGTACCAGCCTTGAGAGCTGGATGGGGGGGGGAGGCTGATGATGAGAACCCTCAGTTAATGGAATGAGGGGGTTTGTTCCATGCTGGCAAGTTGGGATTGGCTGAGGACCATTGCCAGGGCCATGGATCATGCCAGGATGGCTCTCCTGTGCCAGGCTGAAGCTCTTTGGAGCCATGGATTGTGCCAGGATGGATCTCCCATGCCAGGCAGGTCTCCAGGGACATGGATTGTGCCAGAGGATCCTCCCACCCCCACAGCCCCAAACGCAGCAGTTCCTGCTCTGGAGCAAAGAAGGAAAAGGACAAAGTGCCCCAACTCCTGCCACAGCTGGTCCCTCAGCTCTGACACTGAAGTTTCAGTGTTCTTTTGGCAGAAGGTAAAACCCAGGAGTGGGGAAATGGGCGTCCCCAAAGGGACACAGATCATTCCCCTCACCACTCCTGGGAACTACTTCCCCAAAAAACCCCAAATCCAGCAGCCATGAGGGATTAGGAGGGATTAGGGAGGGATTAAGAGGGAAAGCTTTTAACATGAGCTGTCCCTGTGCCAGTTCTGCAGGTGCAGCAGGAACATCAGCGGGATGTGACGTTCCACAGCTGCCAGCAGGGTTCAGGGCAGGGGGAACACAGGACACCCCCAGCTCAGACACCCCGATAAAATCCCAGTTTGGTGGTAAAAGCAGGCGTGTTGGGATAATTCACAGGGGAGGCACGTTAGCCAAATAAATCTGCTTAAGGGAGTGAAGGAGGAGGCCTAATCACTGTGGAATGAAGGCTTGGTTTAATCTCCCAAGGAGCAAATAATTGGCATTAAAGTGTGGGGAATGTAGGGTCCAAGCAGCCTGTGCATTGGTCCTGGCCCTGGGGGCTTCCATATGGGAATTGTGGGAGAAGAACACTACAACCCTCAGTGCTGCAGGGCTCCGGGGCTCCCCCGGACCGGACCCCAGCTCCACCTGGGAGTGGAAGCTTTGGGAAGTCTCAGTCACATGCTGGCCCTGCCACAGGTGTCTCAGAGATAGCTGGGAACGGGAGGAGAGGCGGGACAGGGATGATGAGGAGGGGTCAGGAACACGAGAGTGCTCAGAGCAGCCTGAGCACCACTCCCCTGGCTCTGACAGGTAAAGGTGTCTCTGTTGCTGGAGTCGGGGCTCATTCCCAGCATCCCCAATGTCCCAGACAAACCAGTGGCATTTGGCACCGGGAAGGGTGAGCCCAGGCCGGCTGAAGGTGATGTTGGCTGAAGGCACAGGAGCTGCCACAGCCCAGCCCTGTCACAAAAATCATCATGAATGTGGCTTGCACAAGGCCACTGCTCCCAAACCCACCAGTGCTGATAGCTGCTGCAGCTCAACAGCGGAGGGGGGATCCTGCAGCAGGACCCAACAACCCTTCCAGGACCCCCGTGACACCCACCAGGACAGCAGTGCCCAGGTAACCCGGATTACCCAAGTAACTCGGGTACCCCAGGTGCACAACCCTCCTGTTGCCCACAGCTCTATGCCCATCCCAGAGCACAGGGATTTGGGAAGGAGCTGGGGTGGAGCTTGTCCTTCTCTTGTCCTCTGCTGCTGGCACCACCAGTTTGGGGGTTCAATGCTGGGATGGCTCACAGGGGCCGTGGGGGGGATCCAGGAGCTGGGGGTCTCACACAGGCACACACCAGGGTCCCAAAGGCATGGCTGATGGATGCCCTACTCCATGTCCCTCTTTTTTCCTACACCAATGCTTCCCTTTAATCCTCTGACCGGAGGAGCTTCATGCAGGCAGACAGTGACATTACACAAGGCTAAAATTGGGAAACATTTCCTGAGACCGGGGTGACTGTGGTGGGGCACAGGGATCCAATGGTCCCCGTGCATCCCTTCCAACTCAGGAGGTTCCAGGACCCTCAGCTCCTGAGGGATGAAACCCAGGGCACTCACGGCACCTGCTGCCACTGGACACCAGTAAGAACCCGCCAAACAAATGGAAACTCTCCCGTTTGCTGTTCCTGGACACCAGGCCCCATGTCCACTGCTCCCATTTCCGGAGCAAACATGTAACAGTCTCGTGGTTCTGGCAGGACCAGGAACGAAGGTATGGATGTTACCAAGCCCTGAAAACCTAAATTTACTGGAAATTGTGTCAACTTACCTCAAACGCTGAGGTTTCTTCCAAGAGTCTTGAGAATGAAGAATGGCTACAGCTCAACCCTGGAGCTGCAGCTCCAGCCTACAGACAAAGGTGTGGGGCTCACCTGGAGCAGGTGGAGGCAGCCAGAAGTCATGGAATCATGGAAATTTGGGTCGAGGGACCTTTAAAGCTCATCTAGTTGCACCTCCCTGCATGGGCAGGGACACCTTACACTAGACCAGGGTGCTTCCAGCCCTGTCCAACCTGGCCCTTGGACACTTCGATGTGAAGGTGACACTGCCAGAGCTGGCCCCAGATGCTGCCACCAGTGCTGAACCACTCATTCTTGAGAAGGACACTCAGGGCCACACCTGCCCCTGTCACCACCATGTTACTTCACCTTCTGAATTATTACCAACCCCACACCCAGTACCTGCTGCAGTAGCTCTAGGAAGGCAGACACAGCCCAGAACAAACCAACACTGAACTCGGACACAGCAGGTGACAAAGGCAGCTGGAGTGTCCCCTTCTGCCTTGTGCCGTGACCTGTGCTCCCAGCACCACACACCTGAGCCCACACGTCACTGGTCCCCAGTCTGCACTGCTCAGAATTCGTTTCAGCTCACACACATGCAGTTCCTCTTTCCCAACATTTATTCCTCCCACACCTCTCCCCACAGGGGTCAGAACTTCTGGAACTGTTTCTTGGTGCCTGCAGCCTTGGTCACCTTGAGCACGTTGAAGCGCACGGTCTTGCTGAGGGGGCGGCACTCACCCACTGTCACGATGTCCCCAATCTGCACGTCCCTGCAATGACACCTGGGGGTCATGGAGCTCCCAGGGCTTCACCCGCCCCTCAGAACCCCCAGCCTGGCTGCTCCTTCTGGGAAGGACTGCAAGGCTCCCACAGGTGTGCCTGGAACCTGCCCCATGGTTCAGTACGTGCCAGAGGCATTGTCAGCAGCCCCTCAGCTGGGGGACTCTGCAGACCATCGTGAGTTTGGACATCATCACCGCGAGCACGTTCCAGGTGAGGAGGGGCGATGAACCCACCCCCATCCCGCCCAGGTGTGGCTTCTCAGCCACAAGTTCAGCACCACACACCAGCAAGGACAGGCGTGGGGACACTCCAGGGACATGCACACACCTGAAGCAGGGGGACAGGTGCACGGACATGTTCTTGTGGCGCTTCTCGAAGCGGTTGTACTTGCGGATGTAGTGCAGGTAATCGCGGCGGATCACGATCGTGCGCTGCATCTTCATCTTGGTCACCACACCTGCACCACAGGGGACAGGACACCTGAGACATGGGCACTGGGGGGACCCAAGGGCACTGCCAGGGATCACTGAGGCACCTGGCACATTCCAGGAATTTCTCCTTATTTGCTGGCCCCTCACTGCCAGGCCACAACCTTCCCATTTCTGTTGCAAACCCAATTATGGCTCTTTTATAAGACCTCTAACACATTTCCTAATGCTCCCCACACCACTGGCTCCCATCCTACCCCAACACCTGCCCTCCAGCACACCTGGTCCTGTCACCTGCATCAGTGAAGCCATGTGGCAGTGTCGTCAGGCCCGTGGTGGGCTCGGCAGACCATCGTGAGATTGGCATCATTTGCGGCTCCAGGACCGGGACAGGCTACAAGGGACCTCAAGGGGGGTGGGTTACCTGCCCCAAATATCCCCAGATCTCTGGGGATGTTCCAACTCACCTGAGAGTATGCGGCCCCGAATGGAGACATTCCCAGTGAAGGGACACTTCTTGTCGATGTAGGTGCCCTCGATGGCCTGCAGAGACAGGCAGGTGTCAGGGGGGGAGATACAGCTCATGTACCACCAGAGTCCAGAGAACACTCGTACATGTAGGAATCATGGAATAGCTCGGGTGGGGAAAGCCACCAGAGACCTCGAGCCCAAGCAGCAGTGCCAAGGCCACCACTGACCCTGTCCCCAAGTGCTACATCCACATCAGGGCCATCACAGCCCCCAGGCCCAAGCCCAGGGCCCTCACCTCCTTCGGGGTCTTAAAGCCCAGTCCCACATTGCGGTAGTAGCGGGGCAACTTCTCTTTGCCACCCTCGCCCAGCAGCACTCGCTTCTTATTCTGGAAGATCGTCGGCTGCTTCTGGTAGGCACGTTCCGTCTGGGGGACAGGGTGGGGGGGTCAGCCAGGCCCTGAGACCCCCGGCAGGGGACACTCAGCACCGAGAGTGAGTGCAGCCCCGGCCCGGGGCGCCGAGACCCCAGGCACGAAGACCTCACAAGACCCCAGAGCACACGGATCCTTCCCCCGAGCCGCGGGACACTGGACCCTCTGCCCGCCCCTAAACCCTCAGGGCACCGAACACTCTGCTCCTCCACCCCAAACCTCTGGGGCACCGAGATTCCGCCCCCGCCTTCGTCTCATCTGCCCCGAGACACGCGACCCTCCCCGCAAGCACTAAAACCCCAAGGCACTGAGATTTCCGCTCCCCCCCAAACCTCAGGGTAGCCCTGTTCTCCCTCAAAACCCCGGCGTACCGAGAGCCGCCCTCTCCCCCAAATCCCGGCGAATCGAGACACGGCCCCCCCGCGCCTCACCGAGATTCCGCCCCCCCTTCGCTCCACCGACCCCAGGGCCTCCTCCCCCACCCAGATCCCCGACACCTCCGCTCGTCACCCCCACACCACTACGACACCAGCCGCCCCTCTCCGCCCGCCGCCCCGGGCCCCAGCACGGCAGGGCCGCGCAGCGCCCACCTGCGTGTCCGCCATCTTGGCGCGCGCGGCCGGAAAGAGGCCGCAGAGCTCGCGGGGCGCGGGTTAACCCGGGGCGGGGCCAGGGGCAGGAAGTGACGACACGCGGTCGGTGTGACGCAGAGGGGCGGGTCCGGCCCGGGAAAGGCGGGAACGGCTCCGGAATTCCGGAGTCGCCCGCGTCGGAACAGCTTCCAGAACATCGAGTGCGACCTGAGCTGACCCCCACCCAGAGCACTGAGTGCCACCTCCAGGTGCCACCTGCAGGGATGGGCACTCCAAAGCTCCCTGGGCAGCCCCTGCCAAGGCCTGAGCTCCCTTTCCATGGGGAAATTCCTGCTGCTGTCCAAGCTGAGCCTGCCCTGGCCCAGCCTGAGGCCGTTCCCTCTCCTCCTGTCCCTGTTCCCTGGAGCAGAGCCCGACCCCCCCTCCCTGCCCCTCCTGCCAGGGACTTGTGCAGAGCCACAAGGTCCCCCCTGAGCCTCCTTTTCTCCAGCCTCAGCCCCTTCCCAGCTCCCTCAGCCCCTCCTGGGGCTCCAGCCCCTTCCCAGCTCCGTTCCCTGCCCTGGACACGATCCAGCCCCTCAATGTCTTTCCTGAATTGAGGGACTCAGTACTGGACGCAGCAGTCGAGCTGTGGCCTCAGCAGTGCCCAGCAGAGCACATTTCCTTAGTCTTACTGGCCCTACTGTTTCTGACACAGAAATGACCTTATCTGGGGCAAAACCTCCAAGAGATGAGTGGAAATTAGTCACGAATCGATTGGCAATTGTGAAAAAGGCTCATCTGCAGGGTAGCAAGGGCTGGAACTGGAGATAACACAGGCAGCATCCTCCAGATTCTAGCCTGGGAGTGGCTCCATGTCCCTTTGCTGGCTGGCAGACATTCCACACTGTTAGGGAAACGGCTGGAATACACCTCACACATGAACTACTGGAACAGGAAACACAGATATTCTCCAGTCACTGTTCCCATAGGTCAGAGCGGGGGCTAGAGAATAGAGTCAATACCCTGGGGGCACCGCTAGGCCCAGAAGGCTCAGTGCCCTCCTGAGCCCCCAAGAGCTCAGGAGATACCACCCCTAGGGCTCCACCTCTTCAACCTCATCCCATCCCGCCTCCATCCTCATCATCCCCATCCCATCCCAATTGTCTGCATCTCCACCCTCATCTCAATTTCCATTCTCACCCAGCAACACAGGGAAACCCCTGGGTGAGGGCCATGAGCAGGGTCCTGGGGGTGTCCCAGGTTGGTGCTGGATGGGAACTGTGCTGGCACCTGGGGGCCAGGGCAGCCCACAATGCTGGCATCTGCTCCACGAGCCCCTTGCTGTCCCCCTACAGTTACAGCTTCACCCCAGGGCCTGTGGCTGCCCACAGACCCCTAGAGCTGAGCAGGGAGCAGACACAGGGTGTCTCAGGCCAGCAGCATGATGCAGTCACCCAGGGGTGCCCTGGTATCCTGGCTGCCCCCCCCATACTCGGAGAGCTGCACAGATGGGGAAATGCGATGCCCTCAATCAGACCCTTTATTCCGAAGGGTTTTACACAGCACAGACACACATCCCCTCCCCATGCACAGCCCCCCCAAGCCCCACACCCCGGGGGTTGCATAGAGAGCGGCCGGGTGGGCACCAGGAACCCCCAGGGGGCCGAGGGGGGCAGAGCCAGCCCGCCCCGCGACCCCCGCCCTGCGAGCCCCGGGGGCCCCAGGGTCCTGCCCTGCTCCCCCGGGGCAGGAGGCAGGGGCGGCCACTCGTGTCCAAAGTGCAGACCGGCCTCGGCCCAGCCCCGCCCCAATAAATTAAAAAGGTCCGAGTCCGGGGTTAAAAAGGGGGCGCGGGGGTCACTCCTCGGGGGGCTCGGTGAGGAAGGGGGAGGTGACGGCGTGCGCCTGGGCGATGGCCGCCAGCTCCTTGAGGAACTCGCTGAAGATGACGGCGCAGTAGACGGCGTTGCGCACACGCAGGGCCTCGCCGTGCCGTGCCGGGGGGGCCAGGGGGTGCAGCCCCCCGTCCCGCAGCCCCTGCAGGGCCAGCTGTGCCGCGTGCCGCGCGCGGGTCGGGCTGTTGGCGTGGCGCAGCAGCAGCTCCCCCAGGGACGGCTTCCGGCTGCGGGCTGGGGCACAGCGGGCAACGGGTCAGGGACACCGGGCGTGGGGGGCACGGGGGGCACCCGGCCCCCAGCACGGCCCCAGCCCAGGCCCAAGGGATAGCTTGTGGCTGTGGGCACACAGGGGATGGCATCCAGACCTCTGTGCAGCCCTCAGCTCCCCCACAGAATCCCCAGCCCCTTGCACAGACCCCAACCCTCCTTATCACATCTCCAGCCCCTTGCACAGACCCCGCACCCCACGCAGACACCAGACTCCCAGAGCAGCCCCCAGCCCACCCTGCACATCCGGTCCCTTGTACAACACAGCGTGCAGCCTGCTGCGCAGCCCCCAGCCCCCCCTGGGCAGCCTCCACGCCTACGCAACACACTGTGCAGACCCCAGACCCTGGGCAACGCACAGGGCAGCCCTCAGCTCCTTACACAACACAGCGTGCAGCCCCCAGCCCCATGTGGCTCTCCCAGCTGCCTGCACAGCCCCCAGCCCCCCAGGCAGACCACAGCCCCCCAGCCAAGGCCGTGTCCTCACCCAGGGTGTCTGTGCGCCGCAGGGCAGGGACAGCCCCGGGCCCCTCTGCCCAGTCCAGCCGCCCCCGGGCAATCAGGTACTTCTTGGCCTTGAAGAGCAGTGCTGGGAAATCCTCTTGAGTGGCAGCAAAGCTCTCGATCTTGTTCTTCACCGAGCCCAGCACCTGCAGAACCACAGGATGGGGCTCGCCTCAGAACAGGGGTCCCCACCAGATGGGGCGTTCCCTGGAGCACAGGGTATCCCAACAGGAATAGGGGGGGGTCTCCACAGTAACGGGATCCAGAGGGGGTTACAGCCCTGTGCCTGTGGCACTTGGGGACATGGGGCAGGGGCAGGCTGGACAGCACAGGGTGAACTCAGTGGTTTTGGGGGGCTTTTCCAACGCCTTCCCATGACTCCATGAGGGCAGGGGCTCCCCAGGGCCATACCTGGAGCAGGGACTTGACACTGGGCTGGAAGACCATGTTGGTGTTGAGCAGGAAGGAGCGGAGCAGAGGCTGGGGGTAGCAGGCCAGCTGGGCCACCAGCCCCGTCAGCAGGAAGTTGACATACAGTGAGTTGTGGGGCATGTTCTCCAGCTTCCCAAACAGCACCGACACGAAGGGGCCTGGGGATACGGGGGCGGGTCAGGCAGGGCCCTGCAGGGAGCTGGGACCCTCGCTGTCCCCCCGTGCCCACCTGTGAAGGGCTGGCTGGGGGGTGGCCCCACCGCCCGCGGCGGGCTGGCCACCACTTGTGCCAGGGGGTCTGGGGGCCGTGGCGGCGCTCGCCCGGTGCCTCCGTCCCCCTCGGGCAGTGCAGTAAAGCTGGCAAAGGCCTCCTCCTCCTCATGGGACAAGGGTGGCTCGGGGGGCTCCGTGGGGGTGGCTGGGGCCCCTCCCACGCCCCCGTTCTGCATCTCAGCCTCAATCTCGCGCAGCTCCTCCGTGAAGGTCTCGATGGAGACGCCGGCACCGGGGGGCTCAGCGGGCACGCGGGCCAGCAGCTCCTCCAACAGCGAGTCCACCGAGGGCAGAGGCTCCCAGCCAGAGGGCTGTGCCCGAGGCGCCCCGTTCGGTGCCCCCCCGCCGCCCTCCCCCTCGCCCTGGGGGCTCCGACGGACCTTCTTCACCACCACATCCCCCTCCGGCCGCGCGGGCTCAGCCGCCCCGTGTGCCCCGTTCATCAGTGTCCCCCCATCCCGGGGCTCGGGGCCAGGCCCCCCTGCACCAGGCTCGTCACCCCCGAGGGGGCCCCCCGGCGCCTCCCGTGCCCCCTCCTCGGGCAGCCCCCGCTTCTTAGTCCGTGGCGTGGGGGGCCCGGGGGGCCGCGCCGGGGGGCCGTCGGGGTCGGGCGTGGGGCCGGGGGCTCGGGGGTCCTCGCCGTCGTAGGGGGCCGACCAGACGCGGCAGGCCCAGGCGCAGCGGTCGATGCTGCGCCGCGCGTCCCGCAGGTATTCCAGGTAGTTCCTGTCCAGCTCTGCCACCTCGTCACGGGGGCCGGGCCGGGGGGGGCTGCCCGCGGGGGGCCCGGGCGAGCGGGGGCCAGCAGCCTCGGCGGGGGCCGCGCTGGCCTGGCGCATGAAGAAGGAGAGGCGGGACGGTGTGGAGGGCTTCGGTGCCGCGGGGGCGTCTGCACCGGGGCTGCCGTGACCTGCGGGGACAACGGGGTCAGCACCGAAGGGAAAGGGGGGAATTCAGGGTGCTGTGGCGATGGTGGCACGAGGATCAGCACAGAGCTGGGATAGCAATGATGTCCCAGGGGCTGCAGGGATGGCACAGGGCAGCCCAGGGCCAGGAGAAGGCTCAACTATGTGGAGATAGCATGGCATGGGGACTGTGCCAGGATGGGGTGGGGATGGGGCTCAAGTTGCCACAGGAATGGCACCAGGGGCTCAGTACTGAGCTGGGACAGGGTCCAAGGGGACAGCAAGGCAGAGCTCAGCAATGGGACAGGATGGGGCCAGGGTATGAGGGATGGCACAGCTGGGACTCACCAACAGGTTGGAGCAGGGGCGGGTTACAAGCGGCCATGGAGACCCCAGGAGAGGGCTCCACATCAAGCCAGGAGGGGAACAGGGTCTAAGGGGCCACAGGGATAGCACGGGACAGCTCAGTGCCAAGGGTAGGAAGGGAGTCAGACGGGCTGCAGGGATGCAGGGAGAGGGCTTGGTGGGGAGGGGCTCTGAGGGGCCGCAGTGGCATACCCCTGGCCCGGGATGGGGGCTCCTCGTCCCTGTCGTGGGGTGGTGGGGGGCTCTCGGGCCGGCAGCAGCGTGGGATGAGGGACAGGAACTTGGCCGCTGTCTTCCCGTAGATGTCCAGGTCCCGCACCGCCCGCTTCTGGCTCAGCATCACGTGGCTGCAGGGCAGCAGGTACCTGGGGGCACAGGGCAGCTGCAGAGGAAACACAGGGACGGGGACTCTCCACAGGACCCCAGCCCCCTTCACAGTAGGGCAAATGATGTGGCTGCCTCACATCTACATGCTCACCCGGGAGCAACTGCCCAGGCCCGCCCCAGAGGAGCCCCAGAGTGGGCCAGCAGCAGGTGACCCCCGGCCCCCCTCAGCAGCCACCCCAGCCCCTGCTACCTGAGCACCAGCTGCAGCATCACATCCTCGCAGTTGAGGCTGAGCAGGGTCCGGAAGAGGCTCAGGGACACCATGCACAGCTGGGGACAGTGCAGGGCGTCAGAGGGGCAGTGGAGTGGGCAGGGGGCAGTGCCACCCACCCCATGGCAGGACAGGGGACAGGGATGGGAATAGGATGGGGATGCTGGGAGGCCGTGGGGCTCACCCGGGAGTTGCTGTTGATGCGGCCCACCAGCGTGTCCAGGATGGTTGTGTTGTCGTGCCGGTGCAGCAGCACGAAGCGCAGGAAGGTTTTCAGCAGCGCTGTCTCGCTGATGCTGCGCAGGAACAGGTCCAGGTACGCCGTGCTCGCAATCATCTCCTCCACCGAGGTCTGCGGGAGGGCCACGTGGAGCTGACCACCACAGGGCCCTGCCCACCTGCATGGGCAGCGCTATGGGCAGGAGACCCCCACCCCACACCTGCTGCCAGGGGTCCCTCACCTTGTGCAGCGCCGGCCCCATGACGGGCACGAGGAACCCGTTGTGGACGTAATCCACCAACTGCTTCTGCACCAGTGGGTGGGCGACCTGAGGGGCCCCAGGAGGGTCAGGCAGCCCCCTATGGGGCTGGGAGCCCCTCACTAGCTCCTCACAGCCCCTCAGCCCCACCTGGATGACGGCATTGCAGAACTCCAGCGAGTTCATGAAGAGGACGAGGGAGGAGACGCCGATCCAGTCCTCCCGCCGCAGGAAGTGCCAGTCATCTCCTCGCACCTCGATCTTGCGGGGCAGGGAGGAGTACAGGGCGCTCAGGCCCGTGGCCAGCACCTGGGAACACACGTACTCGGCTGCCCCGCAGCCCCCTGCACCTCCGGCTGCTGGACCCAACCGGCCTCTCCCAAACCCCAGCAGCCTGCCCCCCACTAACCTGCTCCACTCCAGCGCTCCAGCCAGGGCAGCTGGGCTGGGCCCTGCATCCACCACTGACCCCAGGGAGTGGCCCCTCATCCCCAGCCCAGCACCAGGCCTTCCACCATCTCCAAGCCTCCCATCACCACCAAGCACCCTGTCCCCAGGACCCTCATCCCCAAGCTCCCCATCATCTCCAGGCTACTCTTGTCACCTCCAAGCCCCCCATCACTTGTAGACCTTCCATCGCCCCCAGATCCCCCATCATCTCCAAGCCCCCTATCCCAAAGCTCTCCATCATTTGCAAGCTCTCCATCGCCAAGCTTCCATCATTCCCAAGCCCCCATAATCTCCAGCCCTGCCCCCCACCATCCCCAAGCCAGGGCAGGACTTCTCTATGTCCATGGCTCTTGCCCCAGTGGCCAAACCCAATCCTGTGCCAGCAGTGCAGGGTCCCAGCACGGTTCCAGGGAGGGGACATCACCCTGGGGAAGGGAACATTGCCCTGAGCAGGAGGGGGATGCCCACGGGGACCCATACCGGGCAGAAGTAGGAGTTGTCGGTGATGGACTGTGCCACGGCGCGGTTGCTGGCCGACATGGCCATGATGAGCAGCAGCGCGTCACGCGCCTGCTGGCCCCGCGCGCCCTCGTGGTGGATGAAGGGGATGAGGAGCGAGAAGATGATGAGGTTGGCGGGGCCCTGGTCCGTGTGGCTGTGGAAGAAGAGCTCCAGGATGGCCGGCTCGCGGGCCACGGAGACGCAGAGCTGGTTGAGCAGCAGTACCAGGCTGTTCTCGAGCGGGGCCGAGGCGGGCTCAGTGCACACGCTGAGCAGGCGCAGCAGCGGCGTCAGCACCGGCTTGTGCCGCAGCAGGGGCTGCCGGGCCTGGCTGATCAGCATCTCATACAGCTTCAGCTGCTCCACCTGCCAACAAGGACAGGGTGGGAAAGGTACAGAGACCACCCGCTCCAGCTGTTCCTCCAGCACAGCCCAGCCCGCTGAACCACATCCACAAGGTTGTGAAATCCCCCCAGGGCTGGGGATTCCAGCACTGCCCTGGGTCATCTGTGACAGGGCTGGATAGCTCTTTCCACGAGGAATTTCCTCCAGCATCACAGAGTTTTCGGGATGGCTTGGGTAGCCTCAATTCCAATCCAACCTGAACAGCCCGCTTGGCCTGGCTGACCCTCAACCCACCACCTTCACCCCTTGCATCCAGTCCCAACCTCCACACAAACCCCCCACCGTTGTAAACCCCTCTGCTCCCCTCACTCAGACCTTCCTCTCCTCGGTGAAGTCACCCTGCAGATGCCAACACAGGAGCCGCTCCAGAAGGTTCTCAGCAGCCACAAACTCCAGGATGGGCCCGCAGGCCATGTCCCCGTCCCCCTGTGACCTGTCCTTGTCCCCGTCCCCCCAGGGCCGGTCCTCAGCCAGCAGGTTCAGCATCTGGTAGGTGTTGTTGCGGACAGCGCTGAGGTCATCAGGGGCTGGTTTGCTCCCACGGCGCTCCAGGATCCGCAGCACCTGTGGGAGGGGGCTTGGCAGTGGGGGCTGGGGGCTAGAGGGTCCGGGATCCTCATTGTCCCCCCGTCCCACTCACCTGTGCCCAGTGGTTCTTGAAGACCATGAGGCAGGTCTCAGGGTCAGCGGTGACGGGGGGCTGCAGGCTGGCACTGCGGGGGGCTCGCTGCCCACCCGCCCGTGGGGTCAGCTTGCTCAGCCAGCTCATCCTCTCCATGGGCACGGGGTCACGGATAGCACCGGGGCACCCCAACCGGTCTGGACGCGGCCTGGCACCACCGTGGGGGCATAGGGCAGCAGGCGGGATGCCAGGGTCCTCTCTCCATGCTGCTGCCAGTGGCCGGGCTGCAGGGAGAGGGGCTGTCAGAGATCCCCAGCCCAACCTCACATCCAGCAGCAGGGAGGGAGGCAGAAGGGAAAGTAGGAGGGAAGCCAGGAGGGAAAAAAGTCAGGAGGAAATGAAGGTAATCACGAGGAAAGGCAGGCAGGAGAGACAGAGCAGTGGGAACCGGCCCGGGCAAGCATGCTAGAGCAGCGTGGCTGGAGGACTCTGGATCCCAGCCCTGCTCACACCCAGTATTGGACTTTAAACTGGGAACCGGCCCAGCAAGGGTGTGGGGAGTACCCAGCAGGCCCGCAGGGACAGCGGGACAGCTGGGACAGCTGCCCACCCCCATGTTCAGCAGCACCCACGGCCGGCACAGCACAGCAGTGCTGCCAGGATATTTATAGGGCCCCCTGCCCTAGCACCACCATTGCCACTACATGCACCAGCACAGCACTGAGCCCTAAAAGGCCCCAGAGCCAGCAGCACGCGTGTGCCTGGGGAGAAAGAGACATTGCAGGGGCCCCCCAGTCCCCAACCAGCACGTGGGAAGTGCAACGGCTTTGAGAGCCAGTGCCACAGCACTTGCATGGGGCTTGGGGAAGTGAAACTGCCATTAAAGACACCCCAAACCACAGGGACAGGAATGGAAAGTTGCTGAAGCTGGGGCAGTGGGACACAGCATGGGCAGGGCCTGACTATTTATACCCAGCACAGCCCGTCCCACCCACAGCCAGCGCTTGTGTGGCTGCTAAAGTTAGACCCACTGCATGCCGGGGCAGTGCCAGCCCTGGGAGCTGGCACTGCGGCCCCAGCAGGAGCACTGAGGCAAAGGCCACGGTGTGGCACACCGGGGCGTCCCTAGTGCAGGGACCCACAGCCAGAGCCATGCTGGTGGGACAGGGACACCAGCTGTCACCACCTCTTGTCCTGTACCAGTGCCTCCTCACCCCAACCTGGCTGTGCCTGCCACATGCCAAAGGACCCAGTCACCGGGGCACGACACGGGGCCGTGGTCCCACACCAGTGGCACTCCAGTGGCACCTGGATGGGCTGTAGTGGGGCAGCAGCCTCTGCCTGGGCAGCAGGTAGCCAGAGCACTGAGGGGTGACCAGGTGCCACTAGAGAAGGGACAGGGACACTGCAGGAAGGGACACCGAGGGCACAGGATGACAGCCAGGTGCCACCAGGGCAGGGACAGGGACACCGGGGCATAGCCACCATAGGCAGAGGATGGTAGCCAGCACCAGGAGGTTGTGGGTGATGAGCACCGGCCCCTCTGATGCACCCGGGAAACGGAACACGGTGTAGGGGTCACCGAGGGGTCGCCGGTAGCCGCCGGGGGTCCAGGTGAGGCGAGGGGCTAACACAGCCCGGGCTGTCCCCCGCGCACGGGCCGCGGTTCCCCGGCCCGCGGAAGGTGCTGCTCACTTGGGCATCCTCAGTTCCGGAGCCACGGAGACACCGGCACCGGGACGCCCTCAGGCTCCGGGGTCACGCACAACCGGGACCCTTCGATGGCCCGGGGCCGGGCCGCCTACCTGGGTCAAGGTCGCGGCGGTCCCGTCCCGTCAGCGCCGCACCTGGGGAGGGCGGAGGAGGCGTTGGAGGCGTTGGGCGCGGGGCCGGGACCCCGGGACCCCGCGGGCCTCAGCGGGGTGGGCCCCCTCCCCACGGCACTGCGGCCCGCTCGGACCCGTCCCCGCCGCTGCCCCCTCACCCCCGACACCGCCCGGGCCGGGCCGGTCCCACCGGCCCCGCGCGGCCAAGGGCGGGCGGCGGCCCGGGCACCCCGGCACCGCGGCAGAAGGGTGGTTGGACCTGCCCCGAGGCCCGCCCCGCTCCCCGCCCGCCCCGCTCCCGGTGTCCCCGCTGCCGGTGCCCCCATTGCCGGTGTTCCGGCGTCCCCCGGCCCCTCCCGGTCCGCCCCAGCGCCGCCGCTCACCGCCCGCCCCCGCCACGGGCCCCGCGCTCCCGACGCCATCTTCCCGCCGCGCCCGACGCACCGCGCGCGCCGGCCACGCCCACCACGGGCCGGGGACCCGCCCACACGGCTCGGTGGGCGGGGCCACCTGGGAAAGCCCGAGCGCTCATTGGCTACGCCGTGAGCGGGGCGGGGCCGGGCGGGGCCGAGGCGCGTGGGAACCGGGTGTAGGGAACGGGGACCGGCAGTACCGGGACACACCGGCACCGCGTACCCTCCAGGAGCAACCCCCAAAACCGGGAACCCCTCTGAGCCGGTCACCGGGTATCCAGCTGCTGGGATTCCCGGCACCGAGAATCCCCACTAGGGGCACCACCCGGAACTGGGCACCTCGCTAACCCAGGCACCCCTGTACTGTACTGGGACCTCCGTAACCAGGCACCCCAGTACCGGGTAACCCCTGTACTAGGATCCTCGGAACCGGATAACCCCTGCACATTGCACTTCCCGGAACTGAGCACTTCGTAATCGGGCCCCCCGGTACCGGCACCCCCCAGAACCCTCTTCCGGGCACCCCAGAAACGGGCCCTCCCTGGCCTTGGACACCTTTGTGCCAGGTAACCTTGCACTGGGCACCCCTGTGCCAGGTAACCCCGTACCGAGCACGGCTCTGGCAGGCGCACCAGGCACTGGGAACTGCTACCACCTCCGCGCAGGGCACTGCCTGGCACAGGCTGTTGTTACTGGAGACTCACCTGGGCCCCAGCACACCTGGCCATGGCTCCGTGCCCCAGCGCGCCCGGTGAGCCTGGCACAGCAGCTACCTCAGCCCAGGTGTCCCAGGGGCCAGCGGGTGCCCTGGGGACCCCACGTTGCTAGGACGCGGCCAGTGCCGCAGGAGCTGCGTGGCTGGGTCCCCCTGAGGTGCCACGCCTGGCACCGGGGCAGGCGCAGCCCCTGCCAGGTGCTCAGGTGCACAGGACCCCCGGCTGCCGAGACGCGCAGGATCCCCGCTGTGGAGGATGCAGACCCTGGGCTCCTTCCTGTCCTGCCGCAGGGCCAGGCTCCAGCCCTGCAGCACCTCTGGATCCGTGGCCACAGCCAGAGTTGGCACCGGCGCTGGACATGGCACGGGGTGAGCCATGGCACGGCTGCCTCTTGTGGGGTTGGGACTGCAGGGACCCCCTCAGTCCCACCGGTGCGGTGGGTACTGGCTGAGCCTTAGAGCCACTGCAGTTGCGGCTGAGCGTGGGGCAGAGGGATCCCAAACGGGGATAGAGTTGACCCCAGGTCCCTCTGCACCCCCCAGCCTCACTGCCTCTCCCCGGAACTGGACCCTGGACCCCGCCGGGGACTGGCACTACAGATGGATCAGCCTCATGGTGCTGCCCATCCTTTACAACTGGGTCGTCCTCATCCTCAGGTGCCAGGCAGTAGGGTTGGGGTGAGAGGTGTCCTGCCTCCATCCCAGTGATGCCTCGTGATGCCACTTGTACCCCAGGTGCTGCTTCCCCGAGGTGCAGGAGGCACACACGGAGCTGTGGAAGGCCCTGGACGGGCTCAGCGACGCACTGTACCTGCTGGACATCGCCGTGCACTGCCACACAGGTATGTACACACACACACAGGTTTGTACAGGTGTGTACACACACAGGTATGTACACACGCACACAGAGACATGCAGGTGTGTACCTGTACAGACACACACAGGTACATACACACACACAGAGATGTGCAGGTGTGTCCATGTACACACACACACACAGGCGTGCACATGTACATATACACAGACACAGGTGTGTACCTGTACACACACAAAGAGGTGTATATATGTACACACACACAGGTGTGTACATGTACATACACACAGAGATACAGGTGTGCACGCACACACACACAGGTGTGTACCTGTACCTGTACACACACACATGTGCACTCCCACCCGGTACAGCCACCACCCGGCCCCACATCGAGCATGTCTGGGTGGGTGGTCTAGAGTCTCAGCACCTACTGCTCAACCCCTCAGCCCCACGGCAGACCAGGGAACCACCAGTGACATCTCCAGGGTGCCCAGACACGGTTCCTGTCCCCTGGCTCCTCCCTGTGCCCCATGCTGGGCACCTACTTGGTCCCCACTGCGAGCCCTCTCCCATCATAGGGAGGTCCTGGGCAACCCCTGCCCCTCAAGCCCTGGATGCCCTGCAGTGCCACGGCTGCCCTGGCTGCCCACTCAGGTTTCCTAGAGGACGGGATCCTGGTGCGGGACCTCAGCCGGACACGGCAGCGCTACCTGGGCTCCTGGACCTTCCCCTGGGATGTGATGGCTGTTCTGCCCACCGAGCTGCTCTGCCTGCTCCCAGGGGTCCCGAGGGTCCCAGGGGTGCCAGCAGCACGTGCCAACCGCTGCCTACGGCTGCCACGACTCTTCGAGGCCTTCGACCGGTGCGAGACGCGCACGGGATGGCCCAATGTGTTCCGCGTGGCCAAGCTGATGCTGTACCTGCTGCTGGGCATCCACTGGCACGGCTGCCTCTACTTCGCACTGTCGGCACACCTGGGGCTGGGCGTCGACTCCTGGGTCTGCCCCAGCTCCGCCCGACCACTGCGCCGCTACCTGCACAGCTTCTACTTCTCCACGCTGGTCCTGGCCACAGTGGGCGACACGCCGGCACCGCAGCGCGAGGAGGAGTTCCTCTTCCTCACCGCCGGCTTCCTCCTGGCCGTGCTGGGCTTCGCCACCATCACCGGTAGCATCAGCACCGTCATCGTCAACCTCAGCTCAGCCACCGCCGCCTTCTACCCCGATGCGGGGCCGGTGCGGCGGTACCTGCGGGCCTGGGGCGTGGGCGGGCGGCTGGCGGGGCGCGTCGTGCGCTGGCACCAGCACCTGCGGGCACAGCGCAAGCTGCCGGCCGAGTGGGAGGTGCTGCAGCACCTGCCGCGGGGGCTGCGGGCCGAGGTGGCCGCCAGCGTGCACCTGGAGGCCCTGCGGCGCGTCGGGCTGTTTCGCAGCTGGGAGCACGGCGTGCTGAGGCAGCTGGTGCTGCGCCTGCGACCGCAGGTCTTCGGGCCCGGCGAGTTCGTGTGCCGGCGTGGGGATGTGGGCCGTGAGATGTACTTCATCCGCGAGGGCCGCCTGGCCGTGGTGGCCGAGGACGGTGTCACGCAGCTGGCCGTGCTGGGCGAGGGGCTCTACTTCGGGGAGATCAGCCTCATCAACATCAAGGGTGAGCTCCACACCGTGCCCCGATGCTGCCCCGTGGCCCCCTTGGGCTCACGGCCCCCTGCCCCACAGGCAACACGGCAGGGAACCGGCGCACGGCCAACATCCTGAGCATCGGGTACTCAGACCTGTTCTGCCTGGACAAGGAGGCCCTGGCGGAGGTGCTGGCCGAGTTCCCCTCTGCCCGTGCTGCCATGGAAGCCAAGGGCCGGGAGCTGCTGCTGCGCATGGGCCAGCTCGACACCGGAGCTGAGGCGGCGGCGTTGGCGGCCGAGGCAGAGGCGCAGCGGCGGCTGCAGGGGCTGGAGGTGTCCCTGGAGGGGCTCCAGACACGGGCAGCCCGACTGCTGGCACAGCTGGAGGCCAGCGCCCTGCGCATGGCCCTGCGC
This sequence comes from Acridotheres tristis, assembly GCA_037013685.1. NCBI lineage: Eukaryota > Metazoa > Chordata > Aves > Passeriformes > Sturnidae > Acridotheres > Acridotheres tristis. The sequence goes on from CM072884.1 coordinate 114,878,839, forward strand.
GTCCAGCGCCTCGAGGGACGGCTGCGGCGGCAGCGATGGGACAGAGCAGTGCGGACAGACGGGACAGCGGGAACGGCCTCATCGCAGCGACCTGCCAGGACAGAGGGCCCTGCTGGGGCACAGGGTCCCCCCAGAGTGCAGGGCTCAACCAGGGCACAGGGTCCCTCCAAGGTGCCGAGTGCCCCCAGGGCGCAGGGTCCTGCCCAGGAACCAGGATCTGCAGGAGGATGGGGTCCCACTGGGGTGCAGGGCCCCTCCAAGGCACAGGGTCCCCACAGAGCAGAGGGTCCCAGCGACAAGCAAGGTCCTCCCAAAGTACACGATACCCCCATGGTGCAGAGTCCCCTCCGGGCACAGGGTCACATTAGGGCAGGAGGTCCTCGTGGCATGTATAGCCCCAGGGGGGCACAGGCTCCCCTCAAGGCACATGGTATCCCCACGGTACGTGGTCCCCCCAGGGCACAGAGGCAGACTGGGGCACGAGGTCCCGGTGGAAGGTACGGTCCCAGTGGGGCACAGGCTCTCCCCAGGGCACAGGGTCCCTCCGGGTCACAGAGTTCCAGAGGGGCACACGATCTCTCCAGGGCTCAGGGGGTCAGGGTCCCACGAGGGAGGGGGGTGCCGCGGGACTAGTTCCGCGGTGCTGAGGGTGACCTGGACTGGGACACAGCAGTGTCGGTGACACCGACAGCTGCTGCTGCGGGACGGGGACCGGGACGGGGACGGAGCCGCCATGGGAACGGGTCAGGGTCATGGAGTTTCGGAGTCGTGAGCAGCTCGGGACCCCAGCCCCGCCAGGCCGTCCCGGGGCAGCCGCAGGGACGCGGTGACAGACACCGCGGCGGCGGCAGTCGCCGTCGCCCGGTGCCTCAAGAGCGCTCCCGGCGAGCCCCCCCCAAGCTGCCCGACCCGTCCGGGACTCCGGCTGCAGCCCGGTATTCCCGAGCCCCGCTCCCGGTACTCCCCATGGCCCCGCCCGTCGACCCCCGCCCCGGGCTCCCGCTGTTCCCACCTCCCCCGCGTCCTCCAGCACCCCCCGGGCTCCCCTCGCCGCCGCCACCGCCCCCCGCCCCCGGCCCGCCCCGCGCCGGGCGCCGCCCCCGCTTATCCACCGGCGGCTCCGAGCGGATCGGAGCCTCGTCCCTCCCGGAGCCTCCCGGTGTCTGCTCCTTCCCGGTGCCTCCTGCCGGAGGAGGGGCGGGGGGAGGCGGGGGGGTCCCCGCTATGGACCCCCGGCCCCTCAACGTGTCGCTGCAGGAGATGCTCTGCCGCTCTGAGAACGGCACCGGGAACGGACCCACCACCGGCAACGGGACCAACGGCTCGGTCTGCGACCTCCTTCGCAGGGGCCTCCGCGGGCCCCCGGCGCCCAGAGGTGAGAATGCGGGGGGACGGAGCGGGATGGACCCGGGAAGGGACCCCCTCTTCGTGCCCGGCCCTGCGCTCCCCGGCACGCCGGCACCCCGCGTCGTCCCGCCGTGCCAGCCCGGTGCCCGCCGCCCTGCGCTCCGGTTCTCCCGGTCCCTGACCGGTGCTGCCCGTCCCCCGCCGTGCCCCTTATCGCACCCATCATCCCCGATTCCCGCGCCCCGGGCAGGAGCTCGGTGGCCCCGGCACTGCCCAGTGGTCCCGATGCGGATCTCGGCGCTGCCTGGGGGGAACACGCCGGGCTGTGCCGGCGGCAGCAGCAGGGCGGAGAGGACTCCGACAGGGACGCCACGGACTCAGACACCGCTCACCCCGCACCCCTGCCCCACTGCCGGGACCGGGACCTCCAATTGGACTCTCGGCTGGGACGGCCCCATCCCACCCTACCACCAGAGCCAAGACCCGTCTCGTCATCCCAGCTCCGGCTTGTCACTCCGCTCTCTGGGCTGCACGTCCCGGGGCCCCGGTCCCCGCGCCGCCGCGGGAGCCACGGCTCAGCACCGAGGCGGAGGGTGGGCAGGACGGGGGCACCCACCTGGGTGAGGGTCCCTCAGCCTCGCGAAATTGAGCCAAGGGGCGTGGGGTTCGCCCCAAATCCCCGCGGCTGCCACACGGGGGGGAACGATGCACTCATCTGATGGGTCTACACCGAGCCCGCGGCGCTCACGCTGGAGCCCCGGTGTCCCAGTGCCCGGGCCTGTGCTGGGGTGTCTTTGAGGTGTCTTCAGAGTGTGTCTGGGGGGCAACCGGGCTACCCTTGGGGTGCCATAGAGTGTCTCTATGGTGGCCTCGGGAATGCTTTCAGAGTGCCTCTAGGGTGCCACCTGAGTGTCTCTGGGGTGCCCTCGGGGTGCTTCTGGGGTGCACCCAGGGTCCCAACGCAGCGCCGGTGCCCTGCTGCCCACAGAGGTGGACGTGGCAGTGCGTGTGGTGCTGTACGTGCTGATCTTCGTGCTGAGCGTTGGGGGCAATGCGCTGGTGGTGGCCGTGCTGGCGCTGAACCGGCGACTGCGCACCGTCACCAACTGCTTCCTGCTGTCCCTGGCACTGAGTGACTTGCTCCTGGCACTGTGCTGCATGCCCTTCACCCTCCTGCCCGGCCTCATGGGCGCCTTCATCTTCGGCGACGTCGTCTGCAAGCTCGTCGCCTACCTCATGGGTAGGGTGGGGCACATGGGGGGGCCTGTCCCTCCCTCCTGGTTAGGGTGGGGCACAGCAAGGGGACTGGCTGGCACGTGGGGGAAAAGGGAGGGGGCTCGTCCCTACCCCGTGGATATGTGGGGAGCTTACCCCTACCTCACGGGGACATGGAATACAGTGAGGCGCTTCAGGAGGAGGTGGGCGCCTGCAGTGTCACGCCATGCCCACCGACACGTCCTGCTACCCGCAGGGGTCTCGGTGGCCGTGTCCACCTTCAGCCTGGTGGCCATCGCCATCGAGCGCTACAGTGCCATCTGCAACCCGCTGCAATCGCGTGCCTGGCAGACGCGGTCCCACGCCTGCCGCGTCATCGCGGGCACCTGGGCGCTGGCGGCGCTGCTGATGCTGCCCTACGCCGTGTACAGCACCACGCGTCCCGCCGCCCCCCGCCCGCCCCCCGCGCAGTGCACGCACCACTGGCCCAGCGAGCGCGTCCGGCAGATCTGGTGAGTCCCGGGGAGGGAGCGGGAACACGGGGGAGAGGGGATGCCAAGTGACGGGGCCACCTCTCCCAGGTACGTCCTGCTGCTCCTCGTCCTCTTCTTCATCCCAGGCGTAGTTATGACGGTGGCATACGGGCTCATCTCCCGTGAGCTCTACCGTGGCATCCGCTTTGATCTGGACGTCAAGAGGGAGGTGGCAGGTGAGGGGATGTGGCGGGGGTGACGCTGGGGGTGACTGTTGGTGTGACTCCCCTGTGGGCAGACTGCCCACCCCGGGAGGAGACGCAGGGCTGAGCCTTCCCCCCTGCTCTCCACAGTGGTGTGTTCCTCAGGGAACCCTTTCCTGGGGACATCCTTGTAGCCTTGGGGTGCAGCATGTCCCCATGGTGCCATGGCCATTTCCACGTCCCGTCACCCCATCCCCCTGGAGGATGTTCCCGTGGTGTTGGGGTGCAGCGTGTCCGTACAGTGCCGTGGCCGTGACCGTGACCATGCCTCCTCACTCCGCAGCCCAGCGTGGCATTGGGGGGGACCCAGCGCCCACCTGCGATGAGGGTGACGGGTGCTACCTGCAGCTCTCACGTCCGGGCGCAGCACTGGAGCTGCGGGCGCTGGGGGCGGCTGCGCTGCAGGACCGGGCACGCATCAACAGCTCGGGAGCCCAGCTGGCGGCCAAGCGGCGTGTGATCCGCATGCTGGTGGTCATCGTGGCTATGTTCTTCCTCTGCTGGCTGCCCATCTTCGCCGCCAACACCTGGCGTGCCTTTGCCCCGAGGGCAGCTCAGCGGGCACTCTCGGGGACCCCCATCGCCTTCATCCACCTGCTGTCCTACACCTCAGCCTGCGCCAACCCCCTCATCTACTGCTTCATGAACCGCCGCTTCCGCAAGGCCTTTGGGGCCACCTGCGCAGGCTGGGGGTGCCGCCGTGCCTGCCCCCGCCGCCCGCCCGAGGACGAGCCCCCCATGGCCAGTGCCTCGCTCTCCAAGTTCAGCTACACCACCGTCAGCAGCCTGGGACCCCCCTGAGCCGGCACCCCTGAGCTGGGACCCCCTGATCCCTCCAACACCAGTGCCTGGGACCCACGTGAGCTGGACCCCCACGAGCCCCCCATGGCCAACACCCTTCTCTGCAAGTTCAGCTACAGCATTCTCAGCAGCCTGGGACCCCTGAGCTAAACCCCCTTAGGCCCCCTTACACCAGTGCCTGGCCCCCTGTGAGCTGGTCACCCCCGAGCATGAACCCCTGCCCTGCTAACACCCCCGTGCCCCTCTCCGCTGCACTCCCAGTCTCCCGCCCTCCCGGGGCACCCTTGCCCACCCTCCCCCGCTCAATCCCAGCGCTCCGACCCCCGGCCGGGTGGGGGCGGGCGGGAGGAGCCTTTGGGGCTGGGCAGGTCGGAAGCTGAGGGAGGTCGAGGCATCCCCAGCCAAGCCCGAGGTCACCCCGCGCTGCTCCCCGGCTACGGTCACAATAAACAGACCCCGTGCCCACCTGCGCCGCTGCTCCCAGCGCTCCTGCCCCGCCAGCACGGAGGCAGCACGGAGGCACCGCGGGGCAGCTCCGAGCGGGACGTGGGGTCGGCACCGCGCGGGACTTCGGGCTAGGACCCTCCGCTGCGGGAACTGCTGAGCCCGGCGGCGGTAGCTGGGGGGATGGGAGCTCCGGGCCCGGTGCCCCTAGTGCCGTCCCGGGGTGTGACCGTATGCAGGGAAGAGGGTCCCCAGGGAACACCGCCAGGGAACAGTTCCCAGGACTCCATCTCCCATCATGCCCCGCATGCCTTACGTACGCCCGAGTCCTTCATTTGCATACGGCCCCCGCCTCGGGTGGCCACGCCCCATTTCCGCTCAGCCCCGCGGACATTGGTCATGCCCCTCGAGGCCACGCCTCCGCACTCTCGGCGCCGGGCCCTGCCCACAGCCCCGCCCCTGATCTGGCCCCGCCCCATCAGCCATAAATGGCGTGGGTCGGCCCCGCCCCCGCCCGGCCCCGCCCCTCGCTCGGCCATGGCCGCCGGGGTTCGGGCCCCGCCGGGCCCCACGGCGCGGCCGCGGTGCCGATCGTTGCCGCTGGCCCTGGCCGCGCTGCCGCTGCTGGCGCTGCTGGCGCTGCTGGCGCTGCCGGCGCTGCCGGCGCTGCCGGGGCTGCCGCTGTCGGCGGCGTCGCCGCCCGGCCCCGAGGAGCAGCTGGCGGCGAAGGCGCCGCGCTGGGGCTGGCGGAACATGTCGTGCCCGGCCTGCCGGGTGCTCTTCGGGGCGCTGGACCTGGCGCTGCAGGTGGGCAAGGGGGATCGGGGAATGCCGGGAGACGGGGGGCACCGGCGGGATACCGGAACACCGGGCGAGGCACGGGCATGGGCGGACACCGGGATACCAGAACGGGAAGAACGGGGAAAACAGGAATGGGACAAGAACGGGGGCAGAGGGGACGGGACAGCAGGGACAGGGCAGAGACAGGCCGGGCCAGTCACTCGTGACGCGCCGGGGCAGGTCGGGGCTTGTGACAGACACGAGACCAGGTTGGGAATGGGGACAGGGACGGGCGGGGACGGGAGAATGACAGGCTGGGACGGCCGAAAGGGGAACGGGGACAGGGACGGGGGCGGGGACGGGCGGGGTCACGCCAGCGGCTCCGCTCAGGGGAACTGGGCCGGGGAACAGAGGGACTGGGGGACCGTGTGGGTCCCGTCTGGCCTCGGGATATCCAGCTGAGTGCGCTGGAGTGGCCGGCGGGTGTGGGACAGTGACAGCAGCCAGGGTTCCGTCCCGGGGAGCTGCTGGGCGCAGCACATCGATGGCAGCTGGGAGTGCCCATGCCGGGGGTGTCGTGCCCATGCCCGGGGATTGCCGTGCCTATGCCGGGGGTGCCCTGCCCATGCCGAGGTGCTGACCGGCACAAGCCAGTGAAAGCAGCTGAGTTCAATGTGTAGGGGCTGTCCTGGGGAGGTGGTGGGCAGAGGGCAGCGAGGATAGCAAGAGGTGTGGGACGCTGGGACCACCCCGAATGTCCATCCTTCTGCAGCTGGAGCCGAACGTGGCCCGCGTGGGGCGCGTGGCGTCGCGGCTGTGCCAGGAGCTGCGGCTGGCGCGGCCACCCGTGTGCCGCCAGGCCGTCCAGCTCTTCCAGGGCGACGTGGTGGCAGCCTGGGCACGATCCGTGCTGCGCCCGCCCGAGGCCTGCGGGCTCTTGCTGGGTCCCCACTGTGGCCACTGGGACATCCTGGGTGCCTGGAACCTGTCCCTGCCTGCCGCCCCCAAGCCACCAGTGCGGCCCCCCACGCCACCACCTCCTGGAGCGCCCACCGCCCGCATTCTCTTCCTCACGGACCTGCACTGGGACCGTCAGTATGTGCCGGGCAGTGCCGCTGCCTGTCCTGACCCTCTGTGCTGCCGCGGGGCCCCCGGTGAGGGGCCGGCCGTGGCGGGGTTCTGGGGCTCCTACAGCAAGTGTGACCTTCCACTGCACACCATCGATGCACTGCTGGCCCAGCTCTCCAACAGCACCAGTCACACCAGTAACAGCACCGGCAATGGCACCGGCGGCTTTGCGGCAGCGTACTGGACCGGGGACATCCCTGCGCACGACGTGTGGCAGCAGAGCCGCGGGGACCAGCTGCGGGCACTGCGCACGGTGACAGCCCTGCTGCGCGCCCGCCTCGGGGGGCTGCGTGTCTTCCCGGCCGTGGGCAACCATGAGGCCACCCCAGTGAACGCCTTCCCCCCGCCCTACGTGCGTGGCAACCGGTCGGCCGCGTGGCTGTACGATGCCATGGCCGAGGCCTGGCAGGACTGGCTGCCCCCCGCCGCCCTGCACACCCTGCGGTGGGCACGGGGCAGGGCCGGGGGGTGCAGGGTTCCAGTCTGTTGAAGGTCCAGGGATAGAGAGTGTGGGTTGCAGGAATAGAAGGGCACGGGGGTGGGGGTTCTAGGCTACTGGGGGCCTGGGTCTGTGGCATTTGGGGTACCAGGGCTGGGAGGCTCCAGACTGAGGGGGCTCTGCGTTATCAGGTGTTCTGGGGTGGGGGAGCTGCAGTAGCACAGACTGGGGGCTCAGAGCTGGGGACTCTGGGCTACTGGGGGCTCAAGACTAGCAGGACACAGAGCTGGGGCAGGGGCGGTACCAGGCTAGCTGGGGCTGGGGGCAGGTGTCTCAGCTTCATGGGGGGAGAGGTGCGAGGAGTGGGGTCATGGCTGGTTGGGGTACAGAGAGGGCTGTGGGGTAGCAGGGGCCCCAGGCTGGAGGCTGTAGGTGGGTGGGCAGTGCAGGTGGCAGAGAGCTGGAGGTCCGTGGGAGGGGTGCAGGGTCTGTGGATCAGGGGACACAGCACTGACCTTCCTTTTCCACGCAGCGCCGGTGGGTTCTACACGGCACAGGTCTGGCCTGGGCTACGCCTCGTCTCCCTCAACATGAACTTCTGCTCCCAGGCCAACTTCTGGCTCCTCATCAACGCCACTGACCCTGCAGGGCAGCTCCAGTGGCTCATGGGGGTCCTGGCAGATGCTGAGCGTGATGGGGAGAAGGTGTGGGGGGGTTCTGGGGTGATATGGGGGGTTCCAGTGGGCCCTGGGCAAACCCCCAGCCCCGGCTCCCTGTCCACAGGTGCACATCATCGGGCACATACCCCCAGCCCATTGTCTGCGCAGCTGGAGCTGGAACTACTACCGCATCGTCAACAGGTCAGTGCCTGACCCCTGCCCAAGCCCCCACACCATGTACCAGACCCCTGACCATGTGCCCCACCCCACATGCCACTCTGTGCCCTGACCTCAAACTCCATGTGCTGGCGCCCTGCCCTGCACACTAGAACCCTGTCTATGTGCCATCGACCCCCACCCCACAAGCCAGAGCCTGGCTCCACAACCTGAACTCCCACACATGGTCCCCCTGCTCTATACAACAGGCCCCTACCCCATATGCTGGACCCCTAGACCAGACCTCTACCCCACACCGTGGACCATCCCATGTGCCAGACCCACACCTCATGTATCCGAACCCCCACCCCACATGCTGGACCCGAGGGCCAGGCTCGGGTTGAGGTTCCAGGGTGAGGAGTCTTGGAGATGGAGGGTCTGGGAGTCTGGGTGCCACCCCCCGTCCCCCCACCATGGCAGGTTCGAGGGCACCATTGCAGCCCAGTTCTTCGGGCACACTCACCTGGACGAGTTCGAGTTGTTCTACGATGAGGAGACGCTGTCACGTCCTGTCTCCATTGCCTTCGTCGCACCAAGCGTCACCACCTACATCAACCTCAATCCCGGTGCGCCCCAAACCCTGCCACGTGTCCCCCCAGCACCCCCATCCCCGGCGCTGACTGTCCTTCCCACACAGGGTACCGCGTGTACGAGGTGGCCGGTTCCTACCCCGGGAGCTCCCATGCGGTCCTGGACCACCAGACGTTCATCCTGAACCTGACGGAGGCCAACGCGGCGCCCCCGGGGACGCCCCCGCGCTGGCAGCGGCTCTACAGCGCGCGCGAGGCCTACGGGCTGCCCGCGGCCTTCCCGGCCGACTGGGACCGGCTGGTGCGGCGCATGCAGGATGACGAGCAGCTCTTCCAGCTCTTCTGGTTCCACCTGCACAAGGGGCACCCGCCCCGCGAGCCCTGCAGCGGCCCCTGCAAGGCCGCCCTGCTCTGCGCCTTGCGCTCCGGCCGCGCTGCCGACCCCGAGCTCTGCCGGCCCCTGCGCCCCACGCTGCCCTTCCCACGCATCCAGGAGCTCTGGCAGCAGCGGCGGCTCTGCTGACCCAGGGGCCGGCAGGAGCAGGGGCTGGGACATGGTCACACCAGAAACAGTGGTCTCACGGGAAGCAGGGCAGGGATACATTTACACAGGGAGCGGGATTGTAGTCACCACATGGTCACACCAGGAGCGGGGCTGGGAGCGGGATCGGCACAGGGTCACAGGGAGTGAGGTCGGGAATTGCACATGGTCCCCATGTCCCACCAGTTACACAATAAAGGCACAATGAATACCACCACCCCTCCTTATCTGCTCCCACCAGGACTGGAACTGGGATCATGATCAGCACACAGTCCTCATGCTCCCATCACCCCCCAGTAGGGGTGTGATGGACCCCACTGTCCTTTATCCTCACCACAGTTCTCAGCCACAACTTAGGGAGACCCAAATCAGGGATGCTGGGACATCACCACTCCACCTCCTTGTCCTTATTCTCACCCAGTGGGATCGCAATTGGGATCAGCCCATGGTTCCTGTACTCCCATCAGGCCCCTAATAAGGTGTGGGTGGACCTCACTGCCTTTCTTCACCTGCAACATCCTATGAAGACCTAAACCAGGCACAACACCCTCATCCCCGCTCTTCGTTCTCTTGCTGCTCCTCCCTGTGTAAGGCCAAATGCAGAGCCGAGCCGGGCTGGTGGAATGGGTTTATTAATTAATGATTTAGTACAACACAGACCCTCGTTACGCCACATGCATTGGGGACCTTGGGGGGGGCGTGACCCACCGTGGGGGCACTGGTGGGGCCAGGACCCCTGACCCAACACCCCAGGTAATGCTGTGCCCTGGAGCGTTGGGTCAGTGCTCCTGCTCCCCCACGCTGCCTTGCACAGTCGCACGCCCCCCACGCCCTTGTCCCACTCAGGGGGTCTGCGCCCCTCCCCGCCGCGGTTTGAGGGTCCCCAGGAGGGTCTGCACCCCCCGGCGCACAGAGGAGCCCACCCGCCTTGCCACCGAGTCAGCCGGGGGCGCCGGCAGGCAGGAGCTGGAGGCCTGGGGCCGCGCATCCAGGCACTTCTGGTAGCGGAGCTGTGGGGAGCGAGGGGGTCAGCGGGGGCGCGGGGAGCCGGGGGGGGCGCGGGGGTGGCACTCACCACGCAGGCGGCCTGCAGCGCCTCGCTGAGCCCCGCGGCGTTGGGCTCACACCACACCATGTGGCAGCGGAAGGTGCCGGGGGCGCTGGCCATGATGAAGGCGAAGGCGCGGACGTCGCGTCCCACCCCCATGAAGGACAGGAACCGCACGCGGCACTCGCACAGCACCGCCTCTGTCTGGGGGGCACGGGGGTCACCGGGGCACCTCAGCATGGGGAGGGGGGCACCAGGGTGGGTAGGGGGTCGTCGAGGCACCCCCAGGATGGGGACAGGGTCAGCAGGGCACATGAGGTATCACCAAGGTGCTTACCAGAAAGGTTGGGGGGGGTGTCACTGTGATACCCTGGGGTTGGGAGGGTTCAGCACAGGCCCCCAGGGTGGGAAGGGATCCCCCAAGGGATGTGGTGGGATGGGGACATGATGGAAGGAGCCATCATGGCTCCCTGGGACAAGGATGGGTCTCTGCAGCCCCTCTGGCATGTGACAGGGTCACTCAGACCCCAGAACAGGAAGGAGTCACCAGTGAGGATGGGGGTCACCACATCTCCCCAGAGTGGGAGGGGGTCACCACAGCCCCCCTAGGCCAGGGTGGTGGTCGCAGGAGGGGATGCACCTGGTGGTGGGTGACGGAGGGCATGGGTGGGGGCCCCAGGGCACGGGGGTCCGAGGAGGGCACACACCTGGCGGTGAGCAATGGTGAGGGTGGCGGGGGCCACACTGACCACCACGGGGGTGGGTGCAGGGGGCTCCCCTGAGCCAGGGGCCAGCGCTGCCTCCAGTGCCGCGTTGATCACGTCCATGCCTGGGGGGCACAGGGACAAGCAGCCACAGCTGCCCCAACTGTGCTGGAGGAGGCCCCCGAGACACTCCCCCTTCCCCCACTCACCTACTGGCTTGGCAACAGGGACACAGCCCAGGTAACACACGGGGAAGCGCTGAACCACCTCACTCTTGGGGGCTGGGAACTCCACTGTGGGGGAGGCACTGTCAGACACCAGCAGAGGCCCCCAGAACACCCCAGAGCCCCAACATCCCTCCAGAACCCCTCCTCACCCCTCAGTGCCCACCCAGCCCCCCAAGGCCTCTTGGACGCTGGGCACTCCAGTGTGGGGGGGACATGGCAGACCTCCCCAGAGCCCTTCAAGACCCCCCCCAGAGCAACCCAACACTCCCCCAGAGCATCCCCAGAACTCCCAACACCCCCAATTGCACTGCTGTTCTCTTGGGGGCCAGGAGCTCTGCTGTGGTGGGGGACATCATCAGATACCCCCAAAGCCTCCCTAAAAGCTACCCTCTCTTCCAACTGCCCTACCCCAGTGAATGCAATCTCCAGAGACACAGGCCCCCACCCCTGTAGTCGCCCTATACCCTGGCAGGACTCCCCTAGCAGTCCTCCAGCCCTTCCTAGTCACTCCCAGACCCCCAGATGCCTCCCCAGAGCCACCCCAGTTCTCTCACAGGTACCCCGAGCCCCGTACCCTGCAGGGGAGGCTCCCCCAGCCGGGGGGGGTCTGTCCCCAGGCCGTTGCCTGCTGCCCGGGCACTTCGCCGCTCTGCCGTCAGCTGGGGGACAGGGGGACATGGCCCACCCAGATGTCACACCACAGTGACCTCCAGGCACCCCCGTGGTGACCCACAGTCCCCCAGATGTCACACAAGGGGCTGTCACAGCATGGACACCCAGAGGGACCCCCAGGGATCCCTGTGCCAGGTCTGTGGGGACACTGGTGTGGGCAGGGGCTCACCCAGGAACAGGCCTGGGGGCTGGCTGGAGGGGCCTGGAGGTCTCACCTGTGTGCAGATGTGGTGCAGGCTAGGGCAAGTCCTGGCAGGTTTCTGGGGGTCTCACCTGGGCACAGATGTGGCACAGACCAAGGAAGGGGAATTTGGGGTGGGTTACCTGGGCCTGGGAGGTCTTGGGGGTGTCTCACCCGGGCCCAGCCCTGGTGCAGGCCAGGCAGGGGGTTCTTGGGGACTTTTTGGGGGTCTCATGTAGGCAGAGTCACAGCTCAGGCCAAGGTGGCAGTTTAGGGGAACCCCAGCAGAAGGCTGGGAGGGTTTTACCTGAACACAGAACCACTGCCAGCCAGAACAAGGGTTCTGGGGAAGTTTAAGGGGGGGTCTCACTTGGGCACAGACACGGTGCAGGCTACAGGGGCAGTTTGAGGGGGTCCTGAGGAGGTCTGGGGGGGGTCTCACCTGGGCACAGACCCGGTGCAGCCCGGCAGCGATGGCGCTGGCTGGCCCCTCGCAGCGGAACACGTGGCACTTCAGCACCTGCGTCAAGGGGTCCCGGGCCACATATGCAAAGTCCCTGGGGGGACGACGGGGGCACGCTCAGGACCACCCCAGTCCCATCTGCACCCAGTCCGAGCTGGGACTGGGGACACTGGGGGTCTGGGGACAGGTTGGGGCCATACCTCTCCCTGTATCCCCGGCAGCACAGTGGGACAGAGCGGGGTTAGGGGGTGCCGGGGGGGCACAGACCCCCCTCCTCCCCAGCCCCAGGACCCACCCCATACCCCCTAGGGGAAGGTCTGATCCTGCCCCACACCCATTTCTGCTGGGGGGCTCACTGTTGGGACCCCATGGCCCCCACCTGCCCTATCCATGGGACCATATCCGCATGTGGGACCTCCCGGCCCTGTGCACGTGACCCCCACAGCCCCACACCTCACCCATGTGGGGATCCCAGCCCCATGGCCCCCTCCACACCCCATGCCCCCATGCCCAGCCCCACATACACGGGATGCCAGAGCTCCCAACCCATACTGTGTGAGACCTCCATGCCCCACGGGGGTCCCACACACGCAGATCCCTCCCATGCCTGCACCCCACGTTCACAGGATCCCCAGCCCCACGTGTACTGAGTCCCCTGCACACACCAGAACCCCACGCCCCCCACACCGGGCCCCAGTGCCACCTCAAGCTCCACACACGTGGGCATCCCCGTGCCCCCCAGCCCCACACGTGCCCCCCACCTGCTGCCGTGCCGCCCCACGCCCCACACGCGGATGCCGCCCACGGGCTGTGCGTGCAGCAGTGCCCGGTCCTGGGGGTCCACGAGCTTCAGCGTGCGGTCCTCGAGCAGCAGCAGCGCCCGTGCCTGGGGGGCACCGCACCTTCAGCAGGATATTTCACCCCCCCAGGTGCCAGGGGGGCAGTGGAGAAGGTGAGGGAGGAATGTGGGGGGCACAGGGGGGTCTGGGGTCACTCACCTCCCCCCAGCTGCCGGGAGGACCATCACGAGGCCCCGAGAGCTGCCGGATGCAGGCGCTGACAGCGCTGCTGCTGCGGCCGGGACCCAGCTCCTCCTCCCGCAGCTGCACCCAGCCCAGAGAGCGAACCGGGAGACCCTGGGGTCAAGGGGAGAATGTGTGGGGCTGGGGCTGTGGGGAGGTGCCAGTGGAGAAGGGAGTGACGTGGCGCAGGAAAGGCAGGGAGCATGAGGCAGAGGTGGTTTGGGGCGGGGGGTGAATGGCAGAGATGGTGAGGGGCAAGGGGGCAGGAGGATGGTGCGGGGCAGTCTCAGCTCCCCAGCAGTAACCCAAGCCATCACCGCCCCGGGCCCTCGGGGCGGAGCGGACCCCACAGAAGGCCGTGCCCGAGGCGCCTCCCCTGCAGGTGACAGCCTCGGGCACCCCTGGGTTGGGTGCCTCAGCCCCTCAGCAGTGCACCAGACCCCACGGGAGTGGGGAAGGGGCCTTGTGGGCTGGGAGGGTCAGGAGAGACTGGCCCTACCTTGGAGACCAGCGCATCCTCCTCACCCAGGGCCATGCTGCGAGGTGAAGGGTGGGGGGTCAGTGACTGCACCCTGAGACCCTGGGCCCTCCCTACCCCCAAACCCTGTCCCTGAGAGCCCTCTGGGGTCCCCTGCATGCCACACCGGGGTCATTGCACCCTGAGTACCTTGAACTTTCCACATCAAACCCCTGCCTTGAGATGCTGTGACTCTCCCAAGTCCAACCCCCATCCCAAGACCCCACTTCCCTGCCCCACACCTGGATCCCTGCTCCACTCAGCTCCCACTTCACACCGGACACCCTCTGTCCATTCTGTTGCTTGTCACCCAGGGTCCCCCATCCCGACAGGGCCCAGGGACAGCCCTGCCCATGTCCTGCATTTTCCATGTGTCCCCTCAGTCCCTGTGCCCCACACCGCACCCCTCTCCTGGTGATCCTGGGCCTGGTGACAGCATCTCCAGGTCTGACACTCCTGGCTCCTCATCTTCCTCTTCCTCCTCCTCTTCCTCCTCCTCAGCTGTGGGGTCCTAGGGGCAAGGGGGCTCTGTGGGGCTGGGGGGGCACTGACCCCCACCCTTTCCCCTCCACTACCCCGTCTCACCTTCCACAAGTCCCCATCATTGAAGGTCTCGGCCGGGGCAAAGCTCGTCCAGGAGAGCTGCAGGGGGCTGGGTCAGGGTGTTCCATAGGGCAGCCCCACAGCAGCCCCCCAGTCACCCCACAAGTGCCCCACGGCTCCCTCCAGTCACCCCACAGCACACTACGGGAGTCCCATGGTAACCCCAAGAGCAACCCACGCACATACCGTGGGTGCCCTGTGCCCCCCACAACCACCCCACCATCATCCCCCAGTCACCCCACGCCCTACATCCCCCCCTGTGGCCCCACGGTGTCTGCACAGCCACCTCCTAGGCCAAGCCCAGCCCCCTTAGCCCCGACTCACGGTGGGCCCCTCGGTGGGGGTGCTGCCATCGGAAGGGGTCTCATGGGGCCCGCCGGGGGGCTCCCACTGAGTGGTACCAGTGGGGACATGCCAGTAGTAGGTGCCTGAGGTGTCCTGCACCCGCAGCCACCCGGGGGGCAGGTCCCCGTGTGCTCCTGCACCACACGGCCACAGCGACTCTGCAGAGCATGGCGGGATCACAGGGGGTCAGCCCAACCCCACACACAGCTCTCCACAGCCCCAGGAACATAGGGATGCCTCAGGAGGGCCCCACAGGGACAAGGGAGCAAAGGGGGGGCATGGAACTAACTGGGGCTGGGGACACAGAACAGTGCCCAGGGGGCTGGGGGACCAGGGAAGGCACCCAGGAGTCTGGGAGTGTAGTAGTGGGCACACAGCCAGGGATGAGGGAAGATATGGAACTGATAGGAGCACAGGTGCATGATAGGAAGGTGCAGGTGGAGGCGGCCTTTGGGCTGTGTGGAGCATTTGTGGGGCAGCCAGAGATTGTCAGAAGCCTCCATGGGGCAGCTGTGGGACAGTGAGAGGTCACCATGGGGTTCCATAGGGCAGCCATAAGTCACTGGGGCCCCACGGGTCTGTGCCCACCTGGCTCATCGGGGGAGCTGCCGGGGCTGCCCTGGCTCAGCGTGGCCCAGCTCGAGTCCTCGTCGCTGCCGGGGCCGGGCCCCCCGAAGAGGTGGCTGGCGCTGCGCCCCGGGGGCTCCCGCAGGCCCCGCTCCGTGCCCAGAGCCGGTGGAGAGACCCCGACCCCGTCCTCCTCCTCCTCGTCCTCCTCCTCATCTTCATCATCCTCCTCCTCCTCCGAGGCGCCGATCAGCAGGGTCCGTGGGTCCCCGGCGGCGTTCCGGGCATTGCGGGCCTGGACCCCCGGCTCCAGCGCTCCGGGGGACTCCCCGTGCGCCCCGGGGGACCGGCCCGGCCCCGGCCCCGGCTCGAGCTCGTTGCGGTTCTGGTCCTGCCCGGCCTTCGCCCACCCGGCGCCGGGCAGCTCCTCGGCCGGGGCCCCGCCGGGGCCGGTGCGAGGGTCGGGGGGCGCTCCCAGCCCCAGGCTCAGCCCCGGGCACCGGTTGTCGTTGGCCAGGTCGCTGCGCTTGCTCAGGGCCCCCGACATGGCGCGAGGACGCGGGGACGGGCGGGACCCCCGGCGCGGCGGGACCCCCGGCCCGGCCCGGCCGCAGCTGCCGCCGCTGGGGATGGGGAGGGCAGGGGGGTCCTACAGCCCCCGGGGCACCTCCGCGTCCATCGGGCCTGCGGGGAGCGGGGATAGCACCGGGACCCCCGGCCACGGACGCTCCGCGGCCCTGGGTCCTCCCAAGGACTCGGCATCCCCTCGCAGCCCTCTCAAGGACCCGGGAGCGTTTCCCCAGCACCGGCGTCCCCCCACGCCTCCCCCGGGACGCGGGGACCCCCCCCCCCCCGCAACAGCATCCCCCTCGGCCCCGGCATCCCGCACTGCCCCCCGCCGCACGGCCCCGCGTCCCCCGCAGTCCCCCCAACGACCACAACCCCCGGGGTCACCCCGCGACTCCCCCGGCCCGGGGCCCCTCCGCATCCGCCCCACGACCCTGTCAAGGGAGATCCCACCGGGACCCCGCGCCCACGGACCTCTCCCGCTCCCCCCCCCGGCCCGGGCCTGCGGGGTCTCCACGGGCCTCAGCCCCCCCTCGCCCCCTCATCCCTGCCCGCAGCGCGGCGGGGCCGGCCCGTGTGCCCCACCCCCCCCTCCCCGCTCCCTGCCCCCATAGCCGGTACCTGCGGCGGCGGCGGCTCCGCTGCCGGGGGTCGCGGGGGGAGGGTGGGGGGCTCGGGGCCGCGTCACTTCCGCTTCCGGCCGGCGGGGGGGACAGCGCCGCCTCCGGCACCGGCAGCGCGCGGGACCCCCGGGAGCTCACCGGACCCTCCCCGGCACGCACCACTGGAGACTCCCGAGCACCCGCCGGGACCGGGAGCCCCAGGCCTTGCCGGCGGCGGGCAGCTCGATCCGGGCCAGGGTGGCAGCGGGAACTGGCGGAATGGGGGACCTTCCCCCCAGTGATACTCCCGGGGCCGGTGACCCCGACACTGCCTGCACCCGCCCCATCGTTCCGGCTGTTCCGGGCGGGCAGCGGGATCGCCGGTGCCCCCCATGCCACGGACCAGTTCAGCCCAGTTGAGCCCCTCGTTAGTCCTAGCGGCATCCCCCTAGGCACCGGCACCGCCGGGTTCCACCCTGCTGCCCCCGCGCTGGCACCGGGACCGAACGCAGCACTGGGACTCCCTGCGGCTGCGGTGCTCCTCAACCCCCTAAACCCTGGGCGAGGGTCTCGAGGCTCCTAGCTCTTGCCAACCCCGGAGGGGCAGCACTGCGGGGACTGGAGGGGTCAGGCGGGAGCAGCGATGGTGACACAGGGTATGCGGGGTCCCTGCACCCCGTGTGGACCAGTCTGACCCTGTACAGGATCACAGTCACTTCGTTCGATAACCTCCAACTGAGTCCAACCTGTGACTGATCCCCACTTTGTCACTCATCCCAGAGCACTGAGTGCCACATCCAGTACTTCCTTGAACACTTCCAGGGATGAGGACTCCAACCCCCCCGGGCAGCCCCTTACAATATGTGGCACCCCTTTCCATGAAGAAATTGCTCCTGATGTCCAACCTGAACTTCTCCAAGCACAGCTTGCAGCTGTTTCCTCTTGTTTCCTGGGAAGGTCCCCCCTGAGCCTCCTTTTCTCCAGCCTGAGCCCCTTTTCCAGCTCCCTCAGCCCCTCCTGGGGCTCCAGCCCCTTCCCAGCTCCGTTCCTTGCCCTGGACACGCTCCAGCCCCTCAGGGTCTCTCTTGCCTAGAACTGGACACAGCCCTCGAGGGTCTCACAGTGCCCAGCACAGGGGACAGTCCCTGCCCTGGGGCTGTGCCCACAATGGGGCTGGTACAGTCCAGATGTCATCGGCCTCTTGCCCACCTGGACACACCTGAGCTCTTGTCCAGCCATTGTCACTAGCAACCCCAGGTTCTTTCCCAGCTTTCCAGCCTCTCTTCCAGCCCAGAATGTTGCAGGGGATTTTGGTGACCTGTGTGGAAGACCCAGCACTTGCCCTTGTTGACCTTCACACTGTTGGCCTTGGCCCCTTGTCCAGCCCGTCCAGCTCCCTCTGCACAGCTCTCCTGCCCTCAGCAGGTCCCTGCCCCAACCAACCGTGTGTCGTCCATGAACTCACTGAAGACACACTCTTGCTCCCTCCAGACCTTTGGTAACTGCTGGACAGCACTGGACCCAGCACTGAGCCCTGGGGAGCCCCAGCAGTGCCTGGTCCCCCTGGATGTGGCCCCATTCTCACCTCTCCCTGGGCCTGGTCCTCAGCCAGGTGTTCCCAACAAGGAGCACCTGTCCCAGCCAGGCTGCAGGTGCTCCATGAGATGCCAGGGAGATGCAGAATGTGCGAAAGACTTTGCTAAGCTTCAGGCAGGCACACCCGGCCACCAGGGCCACCCTGTCCCAGCAGGAGACCAAGTGGGTGAGGCAGGACTTGCCTTTCCCAAGCCCCAGCTGGATCTGGTCCTCTGCTTGTCCTGCCCATGCTGTGGGACCCACAGGTGATCTGTCCTAGGGCCTTCCCAGCATCGGGGACCAGGAATAGGCATGGACTTCCCTGGATTTTCCCTCCAGCCCTGCTTGAGAATAGGGTCACTGGCCACCTCCAGGGCCTGGGAACCCCCGGGTGGCAGGGGCTGGCAGGGAATGATGAATAGTATCTGAGTGAGCTCTGCTGCCCTCCAGGATCCCCCACGGATGGCCAGAGTTGTTCTGTGACCCCTCCACAGCCCCTGTGATATCCCCAGGGATCCACTGGCCCCAGGGACCTGCGGGGTTTGAGCGGCCAAGCAGGTCACTGACCACTTTCTCCTGGGTACACAGACCAGTTCCTACTCCTCATACAGACCAGTCCAACCCAGATCCTGCTGCCAGCACAGACAAGTCTGACCCAATACAGACTAGTCTAACCCTGTCCCCACTCCCAGTCCCGCCCAGTCCAGCCTTGTTCCCACTCCCAGTCTGTCCCTGTCCCTGCAGATGGGCCAGTGCTGGAAGAACGCCCAGGCAAGGCAGGCGCCCATGGTGCCACTGAGCTCCAGGCACCGTTCCTGTCCCTGCTTGGCCTGGCACTGTCTGGGCGTGTCCAGCACACACAGGAGGGCCCACAGGACAGAGGGGGTTGTAGGGCAGGGTGTGTGAAGGATAGGCAGGGCTACGGGGCAGCACGGGGCCAGGGTAACTTCCAGAATACTTTATTTTGTACATACAGTTTTGTCAGCGTGCGGCAGCTGCCCCACAACCCCCAGAGCCCCCCAGAGCTGTGGAGCAGCAGTGCAGCGGGGTAGCAGGCACACACAGTTACCCCACAGCTGGGGAGGGGTGCTGGGGAGATGGGGGGCAGCCCTCAAGGGGCATGGGGCTCTGGACTGGCCACCCCACAGTCCCCCCAAGCCCTTCCAGCGGCTCCCCCTGCCCCTCACACCCCCCACACCTTGGGGACCCTGTCGGCTGGGGCAGTGGGATGCTGGCCCTGCCATGGGGCAGGGTGAGGGGTCAGACCATGACCCCCAGGCAGCTCCCACCCCACAGGACCCATCCTCACCCCCTCCCAGGCCCAGCTGCCCCCCCTGGGATAAAGTGCACATGAAGCCAGGATGGCGCTTGGGGGGCAAGCGAGGCCATGGGGCAGCCGTCAGTCCACGCCCTGCTGCAGCTGCAGGCTCCATCCTGCCCGCAGCCGTGCCCGCAGGGTCCTGCCCGTCACTGCAGGTAGCGATAGGCCTTGAAGCAGTGGTTGCCCGAGTCGGCCACGACAACGTGGCCGTCGGAGGTGAGTGCCAGCCCCTGTGGCCCGTACAGCGGGTCAGCCGCCGTGTTGATGTAGGACAGGAACGAGCCCGCACTGTCGAACACCTGCAGGAGGTGCACACAGCTGTGCCCAACAGCCCCATGGCCCAGGGTCACGCAGCTCCAATGGCCCCAAGCCCAGGGACCCCCAGCCCTGATAGCCCCCAGACCTGCAGGACACACTCTCTGTGGGGGGGATGTGGTCAAGATCCCCCCTAGGTCTATTCCAGTTAACCCAAGACCCTGAGCAGTTGCTCCCAGGTGACTCCAGACCCCTTCCCAGTCGCTCTCGGTGCAAAACACTTCCCAGTTCCTCCCAGTTGACCCTAGGCCCCCAGGGACCATTCCCACTTGACCTGAGACCCTTCTTTGTTGCTCCCAGTTGACTCCAGTTGCTCCCAGTTGACCCTAGACCCCTCCCAGTTGACTGTAGACCCTGCACTGACTCTTCCCAACTGTCCCAAAATTCTTTCCAGCTGCTCTCACTTAAACCCAGCTGCTTCCAGGGTCCCCGCAGGTGCCCACACCACCTAACGGCAGGGCAGGGATGG
Organism: Acridotheres tristis; assembly: GCA_037013685.1. Taxonomy (NCBI): domain Eukaryota; kingdom Metazoa; phylum Chordata; class Aves; order Passeriformes; family Sturnidae; genus Acridotheres; species Acridotheres tristis. The sequence continues at coordinate 114,898,873 of CM072884.1, forward strand.
GGAGGGGCCAGTGCTGCACCCCCTTGGGCAGGTACAGGTATACAGGTGTCTGCGCAGGTACCCGTGTTTAGGCGCACACACAGGTGTCTGTGCAGATGTTCAGGTGCATGCACAGGTGTCTGTGCAGGCATAGGTCGGTACCTGGATGCGGCTGTTGCCCCAGTCAGCCACGATGATGTTGCCATTGCTGTCCACGGCCACCCCTGTGGGCGCGTTGAACTGCCCGTTGCCCTCCCCATGCGACCCAAACTTGAAGAGGAACTCACCCTCTGCGTTGTACACCTGGTGGGCACGGGGGGACAGCACAGGGGAGTCGTGGGGGTCACTGGTCACTGCAGCCCCCCAGCCCTGAGAGCACCATCTCAGCACCCGCCTGTGGCTGCTCTCACCTTTACAGAGTGGTTGTGGAAGTCGGTCACCACGATCTCATTCTTGTTGTTGACAGCCACAAAATGGGGTCCTGGGGAGACAAAGGGGGCTCAGCCTGAGTGGGGCACAGGGAACTCATCCCCAAGACTGGGGGGCTCAGCCCTGAGGGGAATGGCAGGGTTCGGGTTCAGTCCCGGCCCCATGACAGGACCAGACTGGACCCAGAGCCCTGAGGCATGGACAGGGCCCAGAATTCAGAGCCCCCAGGATGGAGCACTGCCAGAACCTGAGCCCAGAGCCTGAATCCAGAACCCACTCCTACAATTTGTGTCCAGAACCAAACCCAGTGCCCCAGTCTAGAACACAGAGCTCAGAACCTGGAACCACATCCCAGCCTGGGAAGCAGAACCAAACCCTGAACTCACATCCTGGGATCTCAGTCCCGAACCAGAACCCAGAAACAGAACCTGGAACTGGATCACCAGCTGAGAGCCCGGAACCTGATGCTGGACCCAGAACCAGAGCCTGGCCCCCTGTCCAGCCCCAAAACTCAAACCAGAGCTCAGAACAAGTCTTGAACCCAGAACCTGAACCCACAGCCCAGAACTGGATCCAGAAAGCCAGTATAGAACTGGAGCCTAGACCCGTCCCACAGCCTCAGGCCATTCTTAGGGGTCCCACGGCCACCAGTCCACTGGTCCTTGGGGAGCCCAAGGCCTCCCAGCTGGGGGGGTTCCAGGGATACCTGCAAACTGGCGCTCAGCAGTGCCACGGGAGCCAAAACGTGCCACTAGCTTCCCGTTGGGCTGGAAGATGAAGACGCAGCAAGCCTTGTTGTCCACCACGATGATGTGCCCATTGCGGTCCACGGCGACGCCCTTGGGGCCCATCAGCCGCCCCGCGCCCAGCTTTGTCTGGGGGGGACAGAGATTCAAGGGGGGAAGTGCCGTGGACCCCCCACCCCACAGCTCCCCCCTCAGACCCCTGCATCCCTGCTTTCCCTCACCTTGAACTTGCCCTCAGGTGAGAACACACTGACCCAGCGGTTGTCGTAGTCGGCCACAATGATGTCACCATTGGTGTCCACCGAGACCCCCGTGGGGCGCTGGAGCTGCCCTGGGGAACGCCCCCGCACCCCGAAACGCAGCCGGAACTGCCCTTCATTACTGAACACCTGGGGGGGCAGCAGGGTCAGGGGAATCGGGGGGAACACCCCAACCCCTTGAAATGCAGCCAGAACTGCCCCTCCTTGAACAACTGTGGGGGGCAGGAAGGAGCAGGGGGTGTCAGTGGGGGTCCTGGGAGAGTTCAGGGACCCCGGGAGACCATACCTGCACACATTGGTTACTGCTGACAGGGTGAGTGGGGTCATGGGGATCCAGGGTTACCCGGGGGGATCCCGTGGGGGTCAGTGGGGGTCCCAGGGGTCCATACCTGCATGCACTGGCTATTGCTGTCAGGGTAAGTGGGGGGTCAACAAGAGTCAGCGGGGGTCCTGGGGGGGGTTTGGAGGTCCCAAGGGTGTCCATACCTGCACGCACTGGTTGTTGCTGTCGGCCACGACGATGCGACCGGCACTGGATGTGGAGATCCCCTGCAGGTTTGTGAACTCGCCCTTCTCCCGGCCACGGCTGCCTGCAGGCATCGGTCAGGGGGGCACACGGGGCCCCAGGAGACCACTCACCATCCCGGTAAACCCCTGCCACCCCCTGGGGTCCTCCACCACCATCTCTGAGAGTCATGAGGAGCCCAGAGAGACCCGACCGTCCTGGGGAGCCTTGGGGAGTCCCTATAGGCCCCCCTCATCCCAAGACACCCTCAATGCCCTAGGACCCCCCCCCGCCCCCTGCTCACCCACGCGAAAGATGAGCTCGTCCTCGATGGGGTTCTCCTTGCGCTTGGCGCTGCCGTACATGCTGGCGGGGCGGCGCAGCGCCTTCTGCCGCACGTGCCCCCCACCCGGGGACTTGACGCGGCGCTTGGCCTCCTCGGGGGACGGGGGGACATCGCTGGGGCGCAGGGCACGCGCGCGGAAGGGGGAGCCGCGCACGGGCTGCCCGTACAGCAGGATGGACAGCACAAAGTCACCCTCGGTGCGCGGCGTGTACACCAGCTCGTAGGTGCCGTTGCGGTTGTCCTGCACCTCGGCCTCGGCCGCGGCGCCGTCGGGGCCCGTCACGGCGAAGCGCAGGCGGGCGCCGCCGCTGCGCACCAGCGCCCCGTCCTTGTCCTTGGTGGTGACGCTGAGCGAGCAGGGCTGCCCCACCACGGCCTGGCGCAGCCCCTCGCCCGTGGCCACCGTGGTATGCGCCGTGGCGCTGGTGGTCAGCAGCGCGCCCAGGTTCTGGATGGAGCGGCGCAGCCCCTCGGGCTCGGCGTGGAACTCGAGCTGCGCGTTTTCGTGCGGGTGCTCAGGGAAGGGCCGTGCTGCCAGCTCCCGCAGCCGCTCGCCCATCTGCTTCTGCACCAGCAGCACCTCCGTGGCTGAGCCGTGGTGCAGCGCCTGCTCTGTGAACGCACAGCTGCTCAGGATGCTCTCCTGGCCCTGCCGCAGCACCTCCAGCTGCGCCTCCAGCACCTGTGGGACCAGAACATCACCTGTGGCACCAGGTGGGACCCCAGTGCCAGCACCCACACTGGAACCATATCCTGGCCCTGCCACTGCACCTCCAGCTGGGCCTCTGTGCATCCCGTGGGGATGGCACGTCTCTGTGGTGTCGGTGTGGGACCCCCACAGCCAGCACCCTAACCAATACTCCACCTGCACCCCCACCTGCACTCCAGCCATGGCCACAATTCCAATGCTGGTGCTGCACTGGGACCCCAACTGTTGCACCGGCAGGGCCACTGGCACTGGGGTATGGCTGGAGCACCCACACACCCTCCCAGGAAGGGCTGGTGAAGGGCACAGAGTCACAGGTGTGTTACCTGCTGCTTGGCAGCACAGGTGGCTTCCAGGTCACGCAGCAGCACCTCCCGCCGCTGCCGCAGCGCTGCCTCCAGCTCCTCGAAGCTGCTCCCGATCTCTGCCTCAGCCTCAGCCCGGCGTTGCCCCAGCTGCCGGCTGATCTCGGCCACCAGCCCCACAGCTGCCGCCAGCTGGGGGAGCCTGGGAAGACACAGGGACCCCCTGAACTCCCAAACCCCCACCAACCCCACCTGAACCCTGAAGCCCCCCCACAGCACCTTCATCCAGCTGTGGTATCCTGCAGAAGGAGGACATGGGGACTTCCTGAACCCTCAAACCCCACAGTACCCACGATGCCCTCAGCCACCCCTCCGCCATGTGTGGGTGGCATCAAGCTGGCGCTGCAACGAGTGGGAGTGGGGTCATGGGGACACCCAGGGACTCCTTGACCCCCGTACCTGGCGCGCACAGCGTCGAGCTGGTGCTGCAGGGCTGCCTTGTGCTGCTCCAGCACATCACGGAGCGGCACGGTGCGGTGGTCCCGGTGCTCCCGCCTCTCCCCCTCCGTGCACTCCCGGCACATGGCTGTCTCGCAGGGCTCGCAGTAGAATTCCATCACCTGCCACACCTGCACTCACCTGCTGCCCCACAGCCCAGCCCACAGGACCCTGCAGCCCACCCTAACTCACCTTCCGAGCCCACACAGCCTCTCCCAGACTCTCTGGACCACTGCAGCCTCCCACAGACCCCCTCTGGACCCCTTCTCCAAAGCCTGCAGCCCACCCGACCCCTCTCCAGATCCTCACACATGTCCTTAGCCTTCCCCAGATCCCAGCCCCACTAAAGCCTTTCCAGGTCCTGCAGGACCCCAGCCCCCCCGAGTCACATCAGCCCTCTGGACCCCCCAGCCCTCCCAGACACCCTGAGCCCCTACAGCCCCCTGCAGTCCTCCCAGCCCCTCGCCAGCCCTCGGCCCCCACCTTTCCCTCGTGGTTTGGGCAGCAGAGCGGCTGCCCGGTGGCGGCGCCCAGGGGGGGCAGGGGTGCAGGGGGAGCCCCGCGGGGGTCAGGATCCCGCTGCAGCACCTCCATCAGGTTGGTGATGAAGAAGTTGTTGGGCAGCGCCGGGACCCCCCGCTCGGGCAGGATCGAGGTCTGGCGGCACACAGGGCACGACAGGGACAGGCTCTGGGCCGGAATGTAGTTCTGCAGACACCTGGGGTCACAGGGGTCACGGGGGTCACTGGGGTCAGGGGTCACATGGACATGACAGGGACAGACTCTGGGCCAGGACATGGAAGGGGCAGAGATAGGAATGGGGGAACATGGCACCTAGGGCTGGGGGCTGGTAGAGAGTGGGATGGACAGATCAACACAAGGGTCAGGGTGCAGGACAAGGGCACACAGGTAGGCCTGGGGACAGGCAGTGGCACGGGTATAGATGGATGGACAGGGGGCTGCCCACACTGACAGTGGGATGGGGGCAGCAGGACAGACAGATAGGGTGAACACAGGGAGAGATGGGCAGCAACATAGACAGGAGTGTTGGGGTGCAAGCAGAGAGCAGGGGGAGAAAGGGACAGACAGACATGAGGGCTGTGTGGTGGAAACACTGGGGTGTGAGAACAGTGTGGGAGGGACAGACAAACGAAGGGACAGATGGACAAGGTGGCAGGGCTGCACAGCGTCACACTGGGGTGCAGGAGGCAGACAGACGAACAGACAGATGGGGAGCCTGCGCAGTGTCACGCTAGGATGGGAGACACAGATGGACAGACAGACAGGAGGGCTATGTGGTGTCACACCAGGTTGGGGAGTGGCAGAGGAGCAGGCAGTCAGACAGATGGACAGGATGGACACAGGGCAGCAGCGCCAGTGCCCCTGCGGAGACGGACGGACGGATGGATGGATGGGAATGGAGGGTTGGAGCAGGGCCAGAGGGCTCTGGGAGCACAGAGAGAGGGGCCATCAGCAACTTGGGGACCCCAGCCACAGCACCCCCAGCACCCACACCCAGGAGCCTCAGGGGCTGTGCAGCCCTCTCAGAGAAGTGGGGTGTGGGAGGCAGTGGGGTCTCAGCACCGCCATGGGTTGTGGGATGCAGGAGGGTCCCAGCCCCACTGCTGGGGACACAGGGAAGCTCAACTCCATCTCTCACTGGGGATGGGAGGGAGTGCAGGGGGGGCCTGGCTCACCATCAGCAGGGGGTCAGGGGGGCTCTGCTCACACTGCAGGTTTAAGGGGTGCAGGAAGGGTGCAGTGGGGCACACTGGGGGTGCAGCCGGTAGTGGTGGGGTACTGGCTCAGTGACACAGGGGGATCAGCAAGGCGAGGAGGGGGTGGTAGGTGCACTGGGGGGGCAGAGGGGATGGATGCTGGAGAGGGCAGGGGGCTCTTTGGGGTGTAGGGGTGCAGTCAGGACATGGGAGGTGCATTGGGAGCATCACAGTGGTGGGGTGCAGTCAGGACTCAGTGGGGTGCAGGGGGCCCAGGGCACAGTGGGGATGTGCTGGGAATGGATGCTGGCAGGGTGCAGAGGGCCCGGGAGGGATGTAGGGGTGCTCAGAGACAGGGTGGGGATGGAGAGTGGGTGCTAGGGCACATAGGGTGCAGAGGGGTGGATGGAAGGAAGAAGTGTAATGAGGGGTCCCACCTCTCACAGAAAGTGTGCAGGCAGGGATTGGGCTCAGGGGGTGCAGGGGGGCTCAGGAGGGGTTCAGGGGGTCCCATCTCACAGACAGCATGCAGGCAGGGATGCGGTTTGGGAGGATGCAGGGGTCTCAGGGTGGGTTCGGGAGGTCCCACCTCTCGCAGAAGGTGTGCAGGCAGGGCAGCACCTTGGGGTTGCAGTAGCGGTCGAGGCAGATGCTGCAGATCAGGAACTGCTGGTCAATCTGCCGCACCACCGGGCTGGCGGGCTCATGGCGGGCCATGGTGGCTTCTCAGCCTGGGAGGCACACCACAGTGAGGGGCAAGCACCCTGCAACACCCCATGGGGCTCAATGGCACCCCTAGCCCCAACCCACGGCACCACACAACCCCCACCCAGCCCAGCCGGGAGGAATTTAAATGCGTGGGAGGAACTGCACGGCACCCACACAGCCCCCCAGCCCCCTGCCCACCCCAGAGGCTCACAGAGGGCCATAAAGGAGACTCACCCTGTGGTGTGAGGGCTCAGCACCCTGAGGCGCCCACAGCCCTGACCCATGGCACCCACAGCACCCACCCCAAGGCATCCCACAGTCCCCGGCCCCACATACATCTTGTGGGGCACACACGGGGACTCCTCCCGGCCCCCACCATGCCCATGACCCCCTGGCACTCAAAGCCAGCCCCACACGTGCCCTCCAGCCTCACCCACTACCGTGCCCCAAGCACCCCGCCCCAATCCCTGCCCCTCGGAACCCACTCATGCCACAGTCCCCTCGCCTTCCTGCCCCACGGCAGCCGCCCCCCATCCGCGGTAACCGATCGTCTACCCCATAGGGCACCCTCAGCACCCACCCTCCTGCCCCACGGGCACACCCCAACCCCACCACCCTCCTCCTGAGCCCCCCAGCACGCACCCAATCCCCATGGGACACTCCCCACCCCTGTCCCTTGGCCCCCGTGCCCCACAGACCCTCCCAGCAACCCCCGTCCCCCATCACCCTCTGTCCCTCGCCCCCTCCCCTCGCCCCGGCCCCGCTCACGGCGCTGCGGCGGCTCCGCGCTCCAGGCCCCGGCCCCGCCCCGGCCGCCATTGTGCGGCACCGCCCCCCCCGCGGCACCGGGACATGGCGGGGGCCCGGGGGGGGGCCCCCACAGCCCGCGGCTCCCCCGGGGATCTCCACCCCAGTAATCGCACCCCGCACGCCCTTTACACACCCCGCGCCCCTCCCGCGGCCTCCCGCGGCCCGCGCCGTCCCCGCCGCACCCCCGGGCCGCACTCACCCCCCCCGCAGCCCCCTCCTCGCTGCCGCCCGCGCCGCGGGACCCCACGGCGCATCCTCGGCCCCGGCCCGGGATGCGACAGGGAGGCGGCCGGGCCGGGCGGCACCAAGCGTGCTCCGGAGGGGGAGGTGAACCATGCCGCCACCTCTCCGGTTCACGGAGCCCGCCCCCGAGGACACCCGGCGCGGGGGTGCCAAGGCGTCGCTGCGGGACGCGGTGCCGCCCCCGACTGGGGGGTTCGCCGGGAGGGTCAGTGGGGAAGTGGGTAAAGTGACCCCTCAGCTCCCCCCCCCCGATAGCAGTGGTCTCGCCTGGGCTGTGGCTCTGCAGCTGGGGGGGGGGGCTCCGCGCATCCAGGGGTACCCGGCTGTTGCCACGGCAACCACATCCCGACCCCGAATTTGGGGGGGTGTGACCCCAAATTGGAGGGGGAATAGGACTGGGGAATGTGGGCATACAGTGGTGGGTGGGGGCATGGCGGGGCGGTTACCCAGTATAGGGTGACGGGTGGTATAAAGTGGGAAGTAGGAGGAATATAAAAGGGAGATAAAGGGGGAATAAAGGGAAGGTCAAGGCGAACAGGTGGATATAAAGAAGGGCGAGGGGGACGCGCAGGCAAAAGAGGGGTAAAACAGGGGTTATAGAGGGGTGGTATAAATAAGGTACAGGTGGGGTACAAAGGGGCTTATAAAGCGGGGATAGGAGTAAAACCAGGGCCCAGTAGGCCTGTCACAGCCCCTCAGTTTAAAGGGAGCCCACATTTCTTCCCGCCTGCCACAGCCCCTCCTGCACGTGGGACCCCTCATCACCATCACCCCTTCAACTCATACCCCTCCACCCCGTTCAGGAGGTGGCATCAAGCCCACCTGCTGCAGCTTCCCAGGGAATTCCAGCAGGCTCCTGGCTGCCTCCTTTAGGTGAGGCACGTGTGGCAGCAAGCGGGCCCTCACGGACAGGGCATCCTGGCAGAGCTGGAGCTCGAGAGGTGCAGAGGGGTGCCCCTATTCCAAGCCAGCTCACTGCAGGAGTGGGCCATGCGGGGAATGATGGCCACAGGGACAGGAAGATCCTGACACGGCCCAGCACAAGGACTCCCAGCCCTTTGGGGACCCATGAGGGAGAAGCAGATCCAGGAGGGACCCAGGGCTCTTCCATGAACCAGAAACTCCCCAAGAAATCTGTCCCCATCCACATGGGGGCCTCAGAATGGTCCCCTGACCCTCCACCCTGGCCTCAGTGTCTGGAAGGTTCTGCAGCCAGGCCAGACCTGGTTGAGCAGCCAGCACAGTCCCCCAGGAGCAGGGATAATCATGAGGGTGATAAGGGGGTGACGTGCCCTGGAACACGGGACCCACTGCCAGGACCTTGCACTCCCAGGCAGGCACCAGCAGAAGCAGCACAAGGCGCTCAGCATGTCCCACAGGCCCCTGCAGCACAGGAGGGTCAAATGGGCTCCCCTCCTCCAAGGACTGCCTCTGGCCCTCCACCCTCACCTCCAGTGGCTCCTCATCCCTGTACAGACCCTTGGTCCTTCCCAATACCCCACACATCCTGGTGGATAGGCCTGGAGGGATAGAGCAGGTGTCTGGGAACAGCTCTCATCCCCTGGGGGGCAGATACCCACCCGACTCCAGTAGCTCAGTATGGCCAGGGACTGCCCACATCCATGTCTGGGGAATGGCAGGACTCCATGGGACGGTTTCTGTGTTCCAGAGGGTCAGGGTGGGGGAGAGAGGGTGTCCTGGTGGAAGGTTCAGGGGGTGGCTGGGAATCTCCTGGGGTTTTCTGAAGGGAGTGTCCCAGGGGCCAATCAGTGTCCAGTGGGTTGTCTAGGGGTCCCAGGGGAACAGCAGCTAGAGTGGTAATAGGTCAAAGGGTGATGGAGGAGAGCACCGGATGGAACCAGCCCCAGTGCCTGGCCTGGGGAAGGAGAATCTATCCTGCGGGACTCCCAAGCCCTCACTGCCACCACTGGGACAGCAGTGATGGTGCCAGGAACCCTAGGCCGATCCCACCCAGCTTCTCCCTGCAGGGCACCCCATCCTGTCCCCATTTACTCCCACCTGGTCATGGTGCCATGAGGTTGGAGCAAGGGGTGGCTCCCCTCACCAGACACTAATGAGCAGGGTCCCCCCCAAGCCCCTCGCTTGCCCCCAGAACTATCTCTCCCGTTCCCCTTCCAAGCCTGGGCCTCCCACAAGCAGCAGCCAGTGCCCATTGCACTAGGGCTCCATCACAGAGTCCTCACCGTTACGGGGCTGATGCCCCTGTCTCCCACCCGCTCAGGCAGCCCCAGCACGCAGGGTGCAGCTTGTCCCACCTGTAGCTCTGCACACACTGATCTGTACCATTTATTCGGGGTTTTGCAGAAGTCAGGGGGTTGAGGGGGTCAGACCGTCACCAGGGCGGGGCAGGGAGAAGTCGGATCCCGACATTAAATTATGGGTTAAATTAATGAACAAGAAAAAACAACAATTTTGTCTCAGGAGAAAGTGCCCAAGTGCAGGGGTGGGCAGGGGGCCCCTCGTGGGGTGGGGGTAAACCCTGGCCGGGACCCCAGCCCCCCGTGTGCAGCACATGTGCCCCAGTCCTGGGATACACATGTGCCCGCACACGGACGTGCATGGACACGCATGCACCCCCCGTGCCTCCACTGACGTTTGGTCCCTGCTTGGAGCCCCCCTGCCCTCTCCCAGGGTTCCAGGGGACCTGTGCCTGGCCAGCGACTCCCCTATGCCACTAGCAGCAGGGCACAAGGACCCCTCACGAGCCCAGCCCAGGATGCCACAGCCCCAGGGAAGCAGGGGGGGTCTTTTGGGAGTGCAGCCCCCTGTGAATCAGGAGTGCAAGAGTGGCCACGCTGGAAACACCTGTGAATGGCCGGGGAGGGGCCAGGGTGTCCCTGGCACTGGAGGGCAGAGCAGGAGCCCCCCTGGGTGCCAGGTGCAGCAGGGAGGCCCCACAAGCCCCCCCAGCATAGGGGAGACCTGGCTGTTCTGGTGCTGCCCCCCCGAGCTCCACTGTGCCACAGGGCAGGGGTCTCCCTGGGTGGAAGCTGGCAGTGGGCCTGGGAGGGGTGCACCCTCATCCTGCCCTGGGGAAGCAGAGGGGGGACAGTGGAAGGTCCTGGCTCACCCCAAGCTGAGGGGTGTCTGGGGGTAGCAGCCCAGCGAGGGGGTGTCCCCAGCCCCTTAGGAGTATCAGAGGCAGGGGGGGCTCCAGCTGTCTGCTGTGTGGGGTCTGTGCTCAGGAGCTGCTGCACCCTGCCCTGAGGAGGGGCTGTGGGATAGGGGGGCCCCAGCCCACTGTCAGCTCCCCACATCTGGTGGCCCCCCCCATGCAAGACCAGGCCTGGGCTGTGGCCCCCACGAGCCCCCGGCCACAACTGAGGTCCATGTGTGCTCCTCCATCCGGGGGGGGCACAGGGGGCTCACTGCTCCTCCAGCCAGGAGGGCTTCTCGGCGCCAGGGGTCTTGAGCTTGATGTTGAACTGCTTGAGGGTCTGCTCAAGCTGCTGCTGGTTCCCGGCAAAGTACGCAGAGATGGCATTGTGAAACAGCAGCAGTTGCTTGTGCATCACCTTGATCTGGGAGGGTATCATGAATGGGGGGGCCTGACCCCACCCCAGTAGCACAGAAAAGGGGTTGGAAAGCCCCCTGAGACCCCCCAAGTGCCGCTGCTCCCCCCCCCCCCCTCCTCCCACTGCCCATTCCACCCAATTAATGTTCTTGAGTGACAAATCTAACGTGGCTGTCAAATCCCGGCAGGGACCCCATTCCTGTGCCTCCTATCCTATCCCTGCACTTCCCATTCCCATCCCACACCCCCATCCCTGTCCCAAACCCCTCCTCTTCATGTACCGCATCTCTGCATCCCCCACCTCTGTCCTGCATCTCCCGTTCCTGTGCTCCCCATTCCCACCCCACACCTCCCATCCCTGCGCCCACCTTGTTCTCCTCCAAGAATTTGAGCTTGATGGCCACGTCTGCCCGCAGCTTCTCATACTTGTCCTTGTGGCTCTGGAACTGGCTCTGGGCTGCGTCCAGGCGGCTCACAGCGCCAGCATCGCGTGGGCCCATGCTCAGCTCCTCCAGGTCTGTGCGGTACGCGTCATACTCCAACCTGCACAGAACCCCTGGATCAGTGACTTGCCTCCAGCTCTCCCCAGGATCCCTGAGCCCCTCGAGCTCCCTGTCCCACCTGGCTGTCTCATACTGCTTCACTGTCATAAGTGTGTCCTCCATGGTCTTGTTGACCAGCGTGTTGATGCTGGACACAAAAAAGTTGACAGCACCCAGCAGCGTCTCCCCATTCTTGCACAGCAGCTTCTGTGTCTCTGCATTGTACCCAAACTCCTCCTGGGGACAGAGAGATGGGTACACAGATGAGGGAACACGGATCACATCCCCACTTCTTTCCATCAAGGGTGCGGAGGTAAAAGCCCCTGAGACCAACCATGACCCAGCACCACCAAGCCCAGCACCTGCACGCACATCCACTCCTGTGCAGATCGTGTTCCTGCCCTGGTGTCCAAGTTTGACTCCCCACGTCCTGACCCCCACAACCCCAGTGTTAAGCCCCAGCTGCCTCTGCCCCGCCCACCAGCCCTGGTGCCCAGGTGTCCCTGCCCTTTCTCCAGTGTTCCCCCTAACCCTGGCACACCTGGAGCTCAGGGGATTTCTGGCTGAGGTCAGCAAAGGCGTCTCCCAGGGCGTGCTGGGTCTGTACGAGGCTGTACAGGTGGGCTGTGAGTGCCCGTGCCAGGTGCAGGACGCTCTCGTACTTGCGCTTGGTCTCACGCAGCAGCTCAATCTGAGTCTCCAGCTCCAGGTCCACCGTGCGGGACCCTCGTCCGAACCGCTCCGAGAGCAGCTGCTTGGTGCACTGCAGGAAGGGCAAACCGGGCGACCCCCAAAGCATGTGTGAGTCCCCTCAACCACTCCGAGAGCAGCTGCTGTGAGAGGGGCGCTGGGAAGGCCCGCTGGAGTCCCCCCCCACCCTTCACCTTGTAGGTGTTGATCCCCCACTTCTTGACGATGTCAAACTTCTCAACGGCAATGCCACGCACGACCTCCTCTCCACCAGGTGGGGGTCCAGGGGGTGGTGGGTGCAGCCCGGGGCCTGGCACAGGGACAGAGACAGAAAGGACTTGGCACCAGCTCCAGGAGGTAAGCAGCCATGGGGACCGAGCACCCCCAGCCTCCAGAGCCCTTGCCCTGGAGCCGCTGTTTCCACAGTAGCATCCCCAGCTCTGGACACATGCCCAGCACTGGCTCACAGGCATCGTGGTGAGTACCCTGCTCCTGTTAGCCCTCTGAGGGTCCTACACAAGGGCACAGACCCCAGCCCAGCCGCGTCTACTTGCACCAGGCACTGCCCCATCCTGCTGACCACCCTCACCAGGCCGGACACATGGGAAACACCACCCAGTAGCACGGGGAGTGCCTCAGGTGGGCTCTAGGGGCAGGATGAGCTCGCCAGGACCCACCTCTGAGCCCCCTGGGCCCATCAGCACTGTCCTCTGTCACAGCACAAGGACCAGGCTCTGGCCATGACACAGCTGCCATGGGGGCTCTTACCAAGGTCCCTAGGGAGGCCCAGGGCCCCCCAGCCCCAAGGGACGCCCTGAGGTGGAGTGAGGGGCGCAGTACCTGCGGGAGCAGCGGCCGGGCGGGCCATCCTACGGGCAGCAGGCGCGCTGGGGGGCACCGATGGTCCTCGGGGGGGGTGAGGGTGGACAAGAGAGCCTGGAAACGGGGGGGCTGCGGGGGGCCGAGCAGGATGGGGCAGGACAGGATAGGGCAGTGAGGTAGCCAGGGCAGTGGGGACGGGGGCAGGGGACAGGGACGAGTGCGCGGGCGGGCGGCAGCGGGAGAGTGATGGCAGTAGGTGAGCGTTGGAACCCAGAGACATGGCTACAGCCACACAGATGGACTCCCCCAGCCCAGGAAACCTCCCCCACCTCCGGCCCGTATGCAGGAATTCCTGCACCTCAAGAGCTGGGTAGGCCTGGCGTCACGGGGACGCGGGGACAGAGAGACATGGGGACACCAGGCCAGCAGCGGTGGTGCTCCAGGAAAGCACACACACACACACACACTCGCCCTCTCTGTCCACATGGACCCTCCTCAAGCCCTGGGGGAACCCTCAGGGAGAGATCTGCATGGAACAAGGACAGCAGTGCCAGGTCTCCCAGGGTGCAGAGTCCAACTGGCCCCGCTGTGGCCTGCTCTGACTGGGTAGTAAGAAGATGTCAGTAGGGTGTAGGCTTGGGGCGCCCTGCCTGCCTCTCATCCCCAGCACACTCCAGAGTTCCTGCTGCATATGGACCAGGACAGATCTGGGATCCTCCACCACAGCAGGGACTCAGAATCCTATGGGGATGCGCTGACCAAGGAGATGGAGATTTCCCAGCAGAGACCCCACCCTGTGACAAGGAAGTAATCCAGCCCAGGGAGAGCAGAGCTGGGGCAGCAGCTCCTCCTCTGCTACTAGTACACTCCCTCACACAGTGCCCCTACACAGAACCCGAGCCCAGCGGGAACAGAGCCCACCCGGGAGACACTTTGGCTGGGCTGTAGCAGAACCTCGTGTCCTAAGTCAGGGGCAATGAGGAGAGCTGAGCCCCTTCTTCCCACGATGATCCCCATTCCTTCCCAGCCCAGCCGCATTACCTTTGATGGTGCCAGTGGGGATGATCCCCTCGGCTGTGCCCCCATAGCCGCCTGACACGATGCTGGTCTCATTCAGGTTGGGTCCTGACACCATCACCTGCTGCAGGTCCTGAGAGGCAGAGGAGCACAGGGGGCTGAGATGCAGAGACCGGTACAGCCCCAAACACTCCCCTGGGGTTCCCAATCCCCAGACCTGCTCCAGGCCATCGTCCTCGGGCAGGCTGCTGGTGTCCCCGTTGCTGCTGATGGGGATCTCCATGGTGGCTGCCTTGCTCAGGATCCCGTCCGACATCCTCAGGGCCTGCGCGGACACAGATGTGGTGCTGGGGCCAGGACTACCCTCCAGCCAGGGGCACCAGCCAGTACCCGCGGGGCCGTGCTGGAAGGGGACAGCAGGAGGTTACAGCGCGGAGGGAGGGCCCCACATCGGCAGCTGCTGGCACTGGGCAGACTCTGTCCCCTGCCCAGGGCCTCCTGCAGCCACTACCCTGCCCAGCTCGGCCGTCTCTCGGGACACCTCTGGCTCCCAGAACGGACCCGTAGGGTGGCACATCCCAGAGGCACCGACCCCAACCCCAGCCTCTGCCTGGACCCCACTGTGGCTCCCACACCATCACGCACAGGACTCCCGGGTTACCCCACCCCTTGGGCCGCACTCTGTACTCCCTCTCACAAACCCCGCCGGGGATCCCCGCGTGCCGCAGACCCTGCCCCGGGACAACGGAGCTAGCAGCGCCCAAGCCCGGCCAGGAGGGCGCCGGGAGCCACGTCCACAGCCGCAGGAGAGCGGGGGGGCCCGCTGCGCCCGGACCGGTCCGGGCACATTCCAGGGCAGGCGGGGCCCGGGGCGGGCTCCCGAGAACCCGTTACCTGTGACCTGTCCCCTCCCCGGCGAGGACAGGGCCCGGCCCAGCTCTAGGGTCGAACCCTGCGGGCAGAGGCCGTCACTGCCCAGACCCATCCTCGCCGAAGAACGGCCCCGCAGTCCCCACGGCCTCCGGGACGGGGCGGAGGCAGCGTTGGAATGGACCCCTCCGCAGCCACGCACGGCAAGGCCCCGAGACGGGACCGACGTCCGAGGGAACCCGCGGTGGCTGCTCCTGATGGAACCGGCCAGAGCGGGCGGCGGCGGCCCCAGCCTCGCTCCCGGGGCTCTCCCAGCCAGATTCCACCGCCCCCGCGGCCGCCCACCCTGCCCAGCTTCCCCGGTCCCCCCTCTGGCCCCACCTGCGCCCCGGCCCCGCCGGGCCCCCCCCGCGCCGCTCCCGCTCCGCCTCGGCCCGGACGCGCCGAAAGTGGCGTCAGAGGCCCGGAAGTGGCGTCATCGCTGAGCCGGACGGAAGTGACGTTGCAGCGAGCTCGGCGGCTGGTCCCGCCGAGCGCGGAGGGACCGGGCCCGTGCCCGGGCCCGCGATGGACCCGGCGGCCGAGCACCGGCAGCAGCTCCGCAGCGTGAGCGCTTGGGCCGGGGGTGGGGAGCACGGTGTGCCGCGAGGCCTTTATGGGTGGTCCCGAGGCTGTCGGCTTGGTGGCGGGTGCCGGTGTGTCCCGAGGGCTCCGGGTGTGGGATCTCGAGGTCCCGGGTTCGCAGGAGAGCCAGCAGGTCCTGGAAGAGGACCCGGGCGTCTCGGTCTGGCCGGGGGCACGCCGGCGCTCCCGGTGGGTTTCGGGGGTTCCAGACCGGCTCCGCCCGGTGTGACCCATGCCTGCTCCCCAGCTGCGGGACTTCCTGCTGGTCTACAACCGTATGACTGAGCTCTGCTTCCGCCATTGTGTCTGCAACCTCAACTACCGGCTGCTCACGGGCCGCGAGGTGAGCGGGGCACGGGGGGCCGCATGTCGGCTGTCCCCACGCCCCCTGACCCCATCCCGTCCCTCCCGCAGGAGTCGTGTCTGGACAGCTGCGCCGCGAGGCTGGTCCGCGCCAACCACCGCCTGATGGGCGCTTACGTGGGACTGGTGCCGGCAATGCTGCAGCGCCGCGCAGCTGAGTACGGGACACCAGCGGGGCCATCCGGACTCCCAGCCTCCTCTGAGCCGGCCCCGGGCCCCGCGGAGTCCTCGCCAGATGCTCCCGCTGCCAGCACATAGCAGCATCTGGCCCCAGCTCCCTGCGGCAGTCGGACCCGACTGGAGCAGCTGCATCCTCACTGCGCTGGAGCTCCAGGCTGGAGCAGCATCTGCACTTGGCCCCGGGAGCCCCTAGCAGTGGCTGGGCTATGCAGGGTACCGGGGATAGGGGCACAGGAACTGGGGGAAAGCCCCCCCTAGCCCTCGTGGTTGTGGACTTCTGGGAAGTGGAGTGTTAGTCCAAATAAAACATATTTACAGTAATGCCTTAGTGTGACATGTGGGGAGGGCACCAGAGCCCTGGCCTCTTTTTCCTGTTGGGTGTGCTGGGGAGCCCATGGCACAACTGGGAATCCAGGTAATTGCACCTAAACGTGAGACAAAGGTCGCCCCTGTGAGCACCAGGACACTGTGGGGGCCTTGAACCTTCTCCCTACAAATGGCTGGTGCAGAGCAGGCACTCAGATGGGGCAATGTGGGGATGTGAGGGGGAAAGGGGGAAGTGTCAGGTGCTGCCAGGCTAAAGGCATGGATGTGTAGTGTCCCTGTGACACCTGGGAGAAACGTGGTCTCTTCTCTCCCTGCTGGGGGCCCAGGACAGCGCTTAGGGCTTGGGCAGGTAAGCATTTGCCCCAATACAGAAATAAATTGATATATTCCGTGTACAAAACATGCTCCTGCAGGCCTGGCTGGGCACTCCCGCGCATATAAATAAGGCCCGGCCCGGCCCTCCCTCTGTCCTGCCCGCGGGGGCCAGCGCCTGCGCCGGGGCCACCCCTCCCGCGGGACCCCCGGGCTGGCCGGGGTCACTTAAGGTCCACATCAAAGTCCAGCACCAGCAGCTTGGTCTCCTCAGTGCCATTGCGGCTGCCCACAGCACACACCAGCTTTGTGTTGGAGGCACGGATGCGCCACACGACCCCCCCAGAGCCCCCACTCTCCAGGGCCACGAGGTTTCGCACAAACTCCCCTGTCTTCAGGTCCCACAGCTTCACTGTCCCGTCATCCGAGCTGGTCACCACGAACTTGGAGCTGAACTGCAGGCAGGTGACAGCACTCTGGTGCTTGCTGGGACCTATGGGGAGGCACGGGTGAGCCCCAGGTGCACCTGGGGCACCTAATGCTGTGTGGCATAGGTCCTGCCACATCTGGCAGCTCAAAGCCACCCAGCCCTAGCTCCTCAGGGACACCCACCACTCCGTCTAGACACATCTGACAGCTTAGAGCCAACACAGCTTCAAGGGCAGGGAGCCAACCCAGCTCCCTCTCCCCCCAAGAGAGTTTCCCCTTCCTAGCCCCCTAATGAAGGGAACATCCCACTGCCCCCCAAGGGTGAGGAATCCCCTCTCACCCTGCAGTGTCTGCAGGCACTGCCCCGTCTTGATGTCCCAGATCTTGACAGTGGAGTCGGCATTGCCAGACACGAGGATGTTGTCCCGCAGCTCCATCCCGCTGGTGAGTGACTGGTGCCCCATGAGCGTGTGCAGGCAGTTCCCACTCTCCACATCCCACACGCGGATTGATGTGTCCAGGGACCCACTCACAATGTGTGTCCCATCGAACTGCCAGAGAGAAGGGGTCCAGCTCAGCATCGAGGACAGGAGTGGCCCCTGGTTTGGGGTGAGGACCACAGCTCTGGCATCCCGTGGTTTGGGATACAGCCCCCCCCAGAGACCCCAGTTCAGCAGCTGAGACATGGGCTCATACACTTCTTGGCTTTTTGGGCTGTAGAAATGCTCCAGGGAAGGGGCAGGGAGGAGTGTTTGTGTCCACAGCACGTGTGTGTGGGAAGCGGGGTCAGGGGGGCAGAAACTGTCCCCACAGGACACAAACATGGTCTGTGTGTCCTTGTATAGCAGATACATCACGGCACAGACATGGCCCACATGTCCCTACAAAGAACACAGGGCCTTGTATGACACAGGCAGAGCCCACTTGTCCCTACAGCACATGTGGGACCTTTGGCACAGCTTGTGCCCCATGACTAGAAGGCAGGGAAGTGGTAGGGCAAGCCAGCAGGAGGGCAGGCTGTACCTTCGAGGTTGTAGCTGCAGGGAGCAGGGAGGGCAGGGGAGCTAGAGACGGGGAAGGAGCAGGAGGGGATGTGTGCAGGGCCGTACCTGCAGTGAGTAGACACGGTTGGTGTGTCCCTGCAGTGTGTGGGTGCAGCTCTCGCTCTCGGGGTCCCACACCTTGACCGTGTAGTCATAGGCACCGCTGACCACCTTGTTGCCATCGTACTGGACGCAGCGCACGGCTGCCACGTGGCCCATCAGCACGTGCAGGCACTGCCCCGTCTCGATGTCCCAGAGCCGCAGTGTGGCATCCCGGGAGCCACTCACCACCCTGCAGGCGAGAGGATAACCTGGGGCCCAGCTGCCAGGGCAGCCTGGGGCTAACAAGCCTCACCCCCTGCGGATGCCCCCCCTCACACAGCACCGTCGGCCCCGTACCTGTTGCCGTGCAGGTGCATGCAACGCACGGTGGAGGTGTGTCCGTACAGAGTGTGCACGCACTCGCCGCTGTCAGCATTCCACACCTTAAGTGTGCGGTCAGTGGAGCCACTGATGACAACACTGTCCCTCATCTGGGAGGACCAAACCCCTCCAGTGTGGCCCACCAGCGTCTGCACACACTGTGGGGAACAGAACACGAGGGACAGGTGAGCCTCTCACACCTTCCCATCCCTGAAACAGCACAGAGGAGCAGCACAACTCCACGTCCTTGTCATAAAGGACCTAAACTGACCCCAGGAGTCAGGGTGTGGCCTCACTTGTGCCCAGCACAGGCAGATGGTCCCTGCCCCAAACCCCTGCGGTGCCAGTGACAGTACCACACTCATCTCCGTGGAGACAGGGACACTAACCTCCCCAGTGACAGCTGACCACACTTTGAGTGTGTTGTCATCAGAGCCGCTTACTATGCGATTCCCGCAGAACTGCAGGCAGGTGATCACATGGTCGTCGTGGCCCTTCAGTACCTGTGGGAGCACAGGAGTGTGTTGGGGGCAGTGTGCCCCCCCGCAGCCAGGAGGACCCCCCAGCACAATGAGCAATGGGAAGGCAGCAAGAGCTCTTGGGAGGAAAGGCAGACAGGTCTCCAAATCACCTGCACCCCCAATGATTCTGCAGGGCAGCAGAGCTGGGGTGTGTGCTAAGTTTGGCAGCTGCTGCACAGGGACAGGGGTTACAGGAGAACAGGGAATGGGGGGGCTCAAGAACCTAGCACCTGAAGGAACAAGAAAAGGGGTGGTGGAGACTCTGCCCAGGGGCAGGAGGGACCCGCAGGGAGAGATCACCAGGGTTCTGTGATGCTGCACCTTCCCTGGGTGCTGGAGATGGCTGCAGCCCTGCATGGGGCCTTGGAGAGGGGCAAAGAAAGGGACCCCCCCTTCTCCAGGCCCAGGGGACCTAATTTCAGCTGCGCCCACTGCTCTGAGCATGCCAGATCTGCTCCCCATAGCAGATCCTACAGCAGCTTCCCCATACCAGTGCCCTGGGGTCTGTCCCCAGAGGGACCCCCACCAGCTCCTCAGCTCTCCAGGGTCAGCCCCAGGCAGGAACACTCCCAGGCTCACCTTGGGGACCACAGCTCCCCGGAGTCTATCCCTGCTGGGACACCCAGACCCACCTTAGGGGGCCGCAGCTCCCCACTACGCCAGTTCATGTCGATGCGGTGCTGGCGCAGGAAAGCGAATTTCCAGGGGCTGTACATGAATCCGGGGCTAAGCAGGCGCCGCTTCCGCAGGTGCAGGGGCTCCTCAATCCCTGCAGGGGACAACACAGCAGTGCCTCACCTGGGGGGTCAAGCCTGGGGTGGCGCCCCAGCCCCCACGCGGGAGGACCCTCACCTTCCTCACGGCACTTCTCCCTCCAGAGTAGGTTGTCCTCGGCCAGGACCCTCCAGTAGCGGCAAGTCTGGGCAGCACGGAGCAGGTCCCGTGGCTCCAGGAAAGACAAGACGTACAGGGCCAGCTATGGGGGGGATAAAGGTCACAGAGGGATCACCGGGGGGTCAGGTCAGGCCAGGTCCCTGCTTCCCCAGCTTCACTCACCTCCTTGGGCAGCAGGGAGATGAAGTCCCGCTGGAACTGGGGCTCGATGACCTGCATCATGTACTTGATCTGTGCCGGCTCACAGCGGTCAATGAGCTCATCCAGGGCCAGCAGCTTTTCAGGGCCACTCCAGCGCTGCAGGGGGACCCCCAGTGATCCCTGGCTCGGTGTCCCCAGCTAGCCCCAGAGACAGCCAGGCCTCTTGCCCAGGCAAGGAGCCCGAGGCGGGTGGAAGTTTGGTGGTGCTGAGTACAGGTGACACCAACCCTGGCCAGGGCTGAAACCTCCTGTGTGTTTCCTCACACAAGCAAAACTATCCAAAATCCACCGTGGGCCCAACCCCTGCCCACAGTGGGGATCCTTTAGTCTTGGCTCCCTCCCATCACACCCAGGCTGCCTGGAGCCACCAGGTGAGCCATACCTGGAAGGTGCGGAGCCAGTCCTGTAGCTCAGGAGGGGGGACCACTGAGGGGATGCGACGGCGCCGGGCCTGCCCCACCTTCGCATTGCGCAGGTCCCCAAAGGTAGTCGTGGGGCTGGGTGTACAGGGACCGAGTGTCCTGGGAGAAAGACCAGGCACAAGTGAGGCCACGGCACAGGTGGCATATGTCAGCACTGCTCCAGGCCACACTGTGCCAGAGGCTCTTGGAACTGGTTCCCACCAGTGGGAGCTCCACCCCACTGACTTCTCTTTGCTCCCACCCTGTTGACCCCTTGCCCAGACATGCAGCCCAGCCTGCCCAGGAAACAGGCAACTGGTCGGGGCTGGATCTCAGTTGGGCCAACCCCTGCTCAACCCAAGCGTCTCCATCATCCTCCTGGGGGGGGGCAGGAGGAGGTATGTGCTGTCCCAGCACACACAACCCCCTTCACCAGCTGCACTCAGAGCACCCCGCACCCCTCACCTGCCATAGTCAGAGCCCTTGCACAGCTTCTTCCCAGGGGACAAGGCCCGGCCATCCGGCCCATTCTCTGACTTCCGCTTCATCTGTGGGACACAGCAGATTGGAGCGGCTGGAACAAGCCCAGGCAGACCCCTGCAGGCTCCCTGCCCAGAGCTGATCCTTCTGGACCCCTACATACCACCTACCCAGAACCAACCCCTGTGGGCCCCCTGCCCAGTGCTATGGGGCAGACCCTCACCTGCTCCTGCTTTCTTCCTTCAGGGTCCACACAGCAACAAGGGATGCCTGCAGGAGGGCTACACCAGGGTTGGGCAGGGCTGGGGACTAGGGTAGACCAGGGCAGCACCTCCCTCCCCCACCCTATGACCAAGGACCCCCACGCTGGGCAGGAGTCTGCATGGGGGACGGGGGCAACATCTTTTTCCCCAGCCCCAGCAGCCAGGCATCACAGAACCCCCAGCCCCTGCAACCTCCTGCAGGTGCCCAGAGTGCCTCAGCATTCTTTGCCCCTTGGTCACCTTGGGGCGCAGGTGCCGCAGCAGCCCCCCATCCCCAGTGCGCTGGAGGTAGTCGATCCAGCGCTCTCCCAGAGTGTAGTACAGGTATACGTTGCTGCTGTCTTCCCCTTCCTCGCTGCAGCAGCTCCCTTCCTCCTCTTCCTCGTCCTCTTCTTCTTCCTCCTCCTCCTCCTGCTCCCTGGTGGACCTGGGGTGCTCCTGTGGTCCCTGTCCCCCAGAACCATCAGGGTCTGCTCTGGACCTGGGGGTACCCTTCCAGGGGCGCTCTGGCTCCCAAGGCACTGGTGCTTCCTCCTCCTCCTCCTCCTCCTCCTCTTCCTCCTCTTCAGCCACCACCTGAGCAGAGAAGAGGCAGGGAACAGGGCTGACTCTGCACCAGCATGGGCCACTGGAGACCAGGAGGAGGACAAGGGCTGGGAGTGCTGTTGGATGGCTGCCAGCGAGAGCCATGGCCCCGGAGCACAGGGGCTCCACTCAACAGCACCGTGGGGGATTGTAGAGTGGAGAACCCCCAAACCCACAACCATGAGCTCCTCCAGAATCTGGTGCAGTTCTGTCTGCTCGCCACGAGCTTCTCCTGAGCCCCCCCAGAGCTAGACCTTCTCTCTTGTCCTTCCACCTGGCAGCAGAGACCCTTTTCCACCTACCTGTGCTGCAGGTGCCCTGTGGTCCTCATTGTCCCCCAAGGAATTGGGGCTAGCCCGTGGGGGCCTCTCGGGGCCCGGGCACTGCCGGCACGTCATGCGCTGGCTGTTGAGCTCCAGGATGCGTGTGGTAATGCCCTTGACATGCAGCAGGTCATCCAAGCAAGTGAAGCCCTTCAGCTCCTGTGCGGAGAGAAGTCAGCCCTGCCCAGAACAGAATCCCTCCTGCTCCCACAGAGCCCCCTGCCCGAGTGGCCCCGCACGGAAGAGTCACAGCGCTGTGAGAGGAGGGGCAGCAACCCAAAACTGCCAGCTGGGGTTATCTGTGTCCCCCAGATAACCAGTGCCAGGATGGGGAGAGAGGCTACAGCTCCAGGGCAGGGGAACAACTGGGCACATGAAGACACACACATGTGCGAGGCACCGACCGTCCCGCGGGACCTCGGGCCGAGCACTGCCCGGCCCCGACCAGGATCAGGCGCGTCCCATCACCCTACACGGGCTCCCGGAGCGCCTGCCATGCGCGGAAGCCGCGGGGCCAAGCTGTCCCGGGGCAGGACTCGGCGGACAACCAGCACAGCCCACGAGCCTGGAAGGGTCCGACTGGCCCTTCTGACCTGGCAGGATTCGTTTTACGGCGCTGCTGCTCCCCATAAAGGGCTGCAGTGACAACACCGCCCCGGGACAGGCCCTGCTCCAGACCACCCTCCCTTTGTATTAGCGGTTTCTGCCCTCATACCTCCCGGTGTTCCCAACATACGTGTTCACAGCATTCGGACATCCACCCCTCTACCTCCTTTTCCAGCCCCAAACATGCCAAACGCTCCCAGCCCTGCCTCGCCCGGCCGCGGCGCTGCCCATCCCCGTAGCAATAGGGCACGGCTGCCGCTGGCCCGCCCGTATCCGCCGCACTTGGGGCCCGCGGTGCCGCTCCCACTTCTCCCAGCCATGTCACCGGTCGCGGCAGGATCTCGCCCCAACATCGCCGGCGACGGCGTTCGGGGCGTGATGCCCGTCCCGTCCCGCCAGAACCTGGCTCCCCCCGGTTCCCTGCTCGGGCCGGGGGCGCCGCCTGGACCCGGCAGCAGGGACGGCAGCACCGGGGGAGGCTGCGCTCGCCCGGCCCCGCGGGCTCAGGGCGGGACTCGGGTATCTCGGCCGGCCTCACAAGGCGTCCACAGGACGCAAACAGCACTGTCACCCCGCACTCGCCCCACGGCCCCCACCCCGGGACCGACACCGCCACTCGGGGTCCCAGGTCGCTCAGCGCGGGGTGCCGTCCCCGCCTCTCTCCCCCCCACCTCCCCGCACCTCTCTCTTGCGGACGATACCACGGGCACGACGGCGGCCGATACCGCTGAGGGCACCTTCCAGCTCGGCCACGCCGGCGCGGTTGATGTCGAGCTTGGCCCCGGCGGGGCCCGGCCCGCCCGGCCCCGACATCCCGGTACCGGGAGCTGCCGCCGCGCAGGCCCAACAGCAGCGCGCAGGCGCGGCCCCGCCCCCAGAGGCGCACGCGTAGCTGTGAGGAAGCAGCGGCTTTATTGGTGGTTACGCGCGGGGGGCGGGGCCAGCACAGTGGCCATGCCCCCATCCCCGCGGGCCGGCCCAGCCCCTCCGCTCACCGCCGCTTGTACAGACACGGCCGCAGGCGCAACCCGGGAGCGGGGCCGGGCCGGGCCGGGCCGGTCTTGGCGAACTCCAACAGGTAGAAGTAGGAGCTGGAGAGGTCCTAGGGGAGCGGGAACACCCGACTCTGTTACCGGCACCCTGGAGCCCCCATCATCACCACAGCCTCGTCAATGCTGCCTCAGACAACCCCCTCAGGGTACCCCCTGCCTCCTTTCAGACCCCATTGTGCCTAGGGCCCTCTTGCCCCCAGACCCTGGCTCCAAAGCCCTTGTGGGGCCTGAGTACCCTGT